>SRQH01000299.1:0-31412 GCA_018360345.1 Claviceps sp. LM84 group G4 | reverse complement strand
AGTACACAAATTTGGTCGGCTTGGGGCGAAAATGTTTTGTGCCAGATGACTCGTTATAACGATACCTGCCATTTTCGGGCCCAAAAAATATCGCTATCGTTTTAGCGAATTTTAACGATATTTGTTAGGCGAACCAAAATTTTCGATCAAAAATTATCGGTTTATCGAAAATATCGTCCAACTGAAAATCGTTATAACGAGTTTCTACTGTACCTACCTTAGGTACATAGGTAGGTAAATGTAGGTTCATGGCTGTGTTGTCTCGGCCGGCCTCTCGATGAGGTGAACACGCACGAGAAAGATGCGCGTCTTGCTTGCCCTATGCGGCTATACGGAGTACATAATTGAAGTTTGTGTTTTCATGTACAGTTACTCCGTATGTACATACAGTAATGCACAATTGGCAAAGCCAGATATGTACAACTTACAAGGTAGGTAGTGACAAAGTTTGCTGATTGAACTGTAAAGCACAGAGTAGGTACAGCACTTAAACTGGGTGTACGTACTGCCTTGCTTCTAGGTACAGAGCATGTAGGTACATACATGTAATTTAATGCATCAGCCACGGAGATTTATAACTTTGTCTCAGCTTGTCACGCCATGGCTCTGGAGTCTGATCATTATGCCCCTCCGCCCATTGGTGCAACGCGCTGCAACTGCAAGTGCATCATACGAAGTGTTGATTCAAATTGAAGCCGTGGATCTAATCTAGCGTGTAACGTACGGAGTAATGTACAAACATACCTCCTATATCAATGCAACCCGTTATGTATTCGGACACAAAGTACCTACATGCAGATGGAAGAAGTTCATCATCCAATGCAATTGCAATGGAACATTCTTATACCATCTTCATCACGCCACGTGAGACGGTGAGACCCAAGCCTCGAAATTTGAAAGCGTGAGTCCAAAGTTGTGACCCGTGAGCCGTGAGTCCGTGACACCTCATTTGACAGTTTCTCCACAAAACTACCATTATGTAAGCACTGAACAGCGTCTCCCGTTATTATGTACCTCAGGCTGTTCCGTCGTCTGAGGTCGAGAGAACGACGTCCAATCCCAAATATCCCGTAGCGTGCGATTCCGACAATCTTATTTTCTGCATACCGTTCAACGAAGAGATTTTTATTCCTCAACTCCCAGCTGCCCCAGCTGCCAGAATCAGGCGTACAGGTATGCTTGATCTATCCATAACTGCATGTGCCGCATTGGATTGAATCAAATTGAGCGCTTTCTCAAGAACTCAGCGGCCAGCCGCATCCACCAGCCATCTTCCAAAAAGCCTAGAAGAAGGCAATTCATTTACCTTCTAGATCTCTGATCCGCAACAACTCGACTCGACCGCTTATAGCATCGAAATAGCAACAAACGAAGATGTCCAAACAGACTGTCGAAGAACTGGCGCGAGGCAACAGTACGCGAGAGAGTTTTCGCGAAATCGAAACTTGCGTGCAAAAATGCATTCGTGTTTATATCACGTCGGGCTAAAATCAGGTGTCAAGTCAGGAAAGTATCGACCAAGTCGGTGCACTGAAGCTTGTCTGGCACAGCACTTACTACCACAGGACGAAAGATTCTAAGCCAGCGCCAGCGATGAGCCCCGGTGCGCCTACTTAGGCGATACCTTCCTCAATTCGCACCTGGTATGTAAGTTTTTGACTTTTACATTAAACTGCATTTCGTATAACTCACGATTTCGCTGAAAATCTCGCTCGTATCGTTGCTTCGCGTCAGGTCTGCGATGGTACTGTTCGGGCACCATAATATATAATCTGTTGCGATTTCGGAACTGTCGAGTTGCTACCGATCAAGGACTTGACACCCAGGAATTTGAGTGCAGCTAAGAACAAAGATGGTTGCAAACGTGACTGATCCCAGTGTTTGATTCCAGAACATCGATCGGTACAGTACTTAACAAGGCGAGCTGGAATATTTCCTGAAATGGTTTTACAGAACTCCCGAAAATCCGACGACCTTGTGGCAGCTTCCTATGACGTGTCATGGAATATGCACTGCATATGTAAGCGCAGCTCCCCGGAGAAGTCTTAGGCCACTCAGGTTTTCAGAAATCGTGGTGTTAAAGCACACATCTTCCGCAGTGACAGGTGATCGCGTCATCTCGCATGTTCGACTTGTCCCGGGGAAGTGACGTGAAGAGGAGCCACGCTCTGCCAAGTCGGTCTCTGTTCGTCTCATCGCAGTCATGAAGGTTCTTTTCTAAGAAACAAACAAAGGGAGACATGGCTTTCTGTCCTCCCCGTCGGACGTAGCAGAAACAGAAACATCCGAAAATCAAATTCTCTAATTTCACATCTTCTGATCCGCTGTCTTATATCTTGTGCTTTCTCGGTCTAGGTACTGTAATTCCTGCGTCCTCTCCACTCGAAGATTCGTCTACAGAGCGGTAAAGAGCACGAGTCGCGTGACATGTCACATGCGCTTTTATCTTCAATACGTCGATTACGCCATGACAATAAGTCTACAGTAGTACTGAAGCAAACCCAGAAGACACCTCTCTCCTCGTGACGCAACTCATCACCCATCATCCCACCTCGTCCTGCTCATAATAATCGGCCGCGCTGGATCCCACGGCCCCCGAATCTCGTTCTTGTACTTCTGCAGCCCAATCAGCCACCAGCTACACCCGCCCGTCGCCAACGCCGAGATAACAACACTAAAAATCATGCCCACAATGCCGCTCCTCCACGGCCATCTCCCGTCTTTGGCATCTCCCAGCACAACCCCCACGCCCCATCCCGCACCCAGGACCAGCACAATCGTCTGCAGCACATGGTAGCGCCAGCTCCTATGGCGCACATGTCGACGGAACACAGGAAACAGCCCAAAAACCTCAAGACTGAACAGCGTCAGACTAAACACCTGATTCGTTTGGGGCAGCCGGCTCGCAAGCACTGTGGACGCCATCAGCGCGGCATTGGTAGACAGCGAGGCGGGGAACTTGGCGCCCACGCCGCCTGAGTAGTCGAAAAAGAAGATGTTGATGGCCAGGAGCCAGAAGGAGATGGCCCAGATGGAGTCGCTGGACGTAGACCGCGTGAGGGACTTGAGAATCGGGGATAGGCCCAGAAGGGTTGAGTAGATGAGGAGGGCGGACTTGATGGTCTCCAGACGCTGGTGAGTGCGGTTCTCGTCCAACGGGACCAGCGGTTGTTCAGTGCCGTCGTGACGAAACTCAGAGCTCGCATTGCGTGTTAGCTTCACGCTTCCACTGCTGCTGCTGCTGTGATGGAGACTTGTCGGCGGCGCCGATGCCGGTGCCGATGCCGGTGCCGGTGCCGGTGCATCAAGATGTCCATTACTGGTTGTATATACCATGGATGAAGATAGGTATGTTGTGTTTGTGTTCGTGGGGGAGATCGCCTCTGGTGTCGACCCCATCGTCGAGACAGGCCCCGCGGTCGCCGAACCCGCGGGCAACGACTCTACCATCAGTGGATGAGGCGGCCGACGTATGCTACCCGCTCGATTACGCCTCCGTAGACTCCCCGACCGGGCCGCAACGGAAATGGGGCCCATGGCCATCATGGCAGACGGCGCAGAGGTTGAAGAAGCTGATGGTGATGATGCTGCTGCTGCTACTGCTGCGGCCGCCGCCGCCGCCGCCGCTGCTGCTGCTGCTGTCTTCACCGCCTCATCCTCTTGGTCCTCTTCCTCGGACACCCATCTCTCCCAGAGGAGCCACCCAACAAAGGTGCCGAAGCTGCTCCAACTTACGACGGCGACGGGGCTCACGCGCGCATGAAAGATGCCCACGAAGCAGACTATGAATATGATGACCGAGCAGACATGTTGTAGGATAATGGTCGAATCGGCCACGAGGGGCCAAAAGTCGTAGGGTTTCAGGCGGGGATTCCGTTGGAGGTTTTCGAGAAACGTTGCCTGGTCTGTGTAATTATCGGGGACTATAAGAGGCCAAACCAGTACTTTGTTAGTTTTGTCCTTTTGATGTACATGTATCGGATGCAGAACACACTGGATAAGACGAAAGGGTTACTCGTACATGATTGCTTCACCCACATGAGCTTCTTCCAAGCTCTCTTCCGTCGGCGACTCCTACTACGCTCAGCGCCTGTGTCGCGCAGAACCGCTGCGCCGCCATCTTGATCGTCGAAGTGGCGGGCTCTCTGGACGGGCGAGAGGCGCGCATCGTGCGGTGACAGGTGGGAGCGGCCAAAGGCGTTGAAGGCCGCGGGGTGGGAGAGTGGTGGCAGTTGCGTTTCGTCGTCTGTGGGGGACGGCATGGTCCAGACCCGGGGTTACGGATTGCACGGGGTGCGCATTTGTGTTGGGTTGTCAGTTGAGCTGATCTGGACGCTGATGATGTAAGGAGTCGACATTTGCGCCAAGCTGGTGTTTGACTTTGACGACTTTGACTTCGTTTCCGGCCGGCGGCTGAGCTCTTTCCCCACACGTTACCCTGGAGCTAGGTAGCTAAGGCTTTTTTTGTTTTTCCTCACACAACCACGGACAACCAGACCACGATGGAACAGAGAATTGTGATAGGTGACTAGCTACATGGTGGAGGCTTGACTGCACGAGTGTCGACATTCGCAGGTGGCGTCAAGTAGTACAGATGATGCGGATAGATAGTCTGGTGATAGATGAAGCCGCAACCGTTTTCAGCGTTGCGCCACCAAAGGGATTCATCGGTGAACTCAGTCCAACACGCGCTACACCGAGGTCTAGACCGATTCAGACTTTCTAAACTCATTGAGAAGTGGCAATGTGGAAATTCTGAAATGCGCTCGAGGACCCGGATCCGGGTGTCTTGGCTCCAGCATTCGAGCAAGGCCTCGAGAGTCAAGTTTCAGATGGTGCTGTAATAAGTGTGCGCGCGAAGAACATGACATGTGATGATGTGCCTGTTCCTGGGTGGCCAGCGAGGCACACACACACAGTCTGCAGCCTGCAGGTACGAGAATCAAATAAGGAAGCTCACAAAGATGTTTTGTCATGTGCTTGTATTCTTTCTCTTCCCATTTGCCAAGTTCACCAAAGCCCAAGGCGGCAATAAGGAGTACTCCGTAAAGTCAGTGTGGCTTTTCGCACGTCCCATCCAAGCAGAAAAAGGGCCCAGGGCCAACGTCTGTACGCTGTACGTTTCGTCCAATCGTATCGTGCGCTTCGGTCAGCCAACTGATCGAGCCAATCAACGTAACTGCCGCTCGGCTACCCGTCCGAACGGCGAAGGCCCCGTCCGAAGGGAAATATTGGAGTATGTAGCTGCCTTGGGTATGTTACAAGTACCTACCTACAACATAGGTACCTATGTATGTTCTCCGTAAGTACATGTTTGTCGCACCAGAAACCGGGAGGCAGTGCAGATTTGCTGGAAGTCGTGCGCCCCGAAAGCAAGAGAAACAGTGACACATCCAGATTCCAGGGACCTCGGGTATCCGACAACGTGCAGCAAGTTGCAACGTGGAGTGGACGCCGATGCCCGCGCCGCTGTTCTTGGGGGGAGTGGATCCAGTTATGTACACTACCTACCTAGGTTAGGTACCTATTCGGCATCGCGTCGACAGTCTCGACTCTCGACTTTGTCGTTGGCCGGCGCCAGACACGCGAGACACGCGAGACACGCGGGCGTTCTGGCCGCTGATTCGCTGAAGCGTACAGAGAGCACAAGTCAACGATTGTCTCTTTCGATGTCTCGACTCTCGACAGATGTTCACAGTTGGATGCCTCAGGAGTCAGAATTTAGAAAGGAGCTTTAGTGGGTCCCATCTTACCCCCGGACCCCGGCACATTCCAGGGTTCCCGCCCCTCTCCACGTTGTGGCATTGGTCCTACAGTACGAGTTTTGCTCGTTTGTCCAAAAAGGCGAACATGCAATGACCATCCGTACGCAGCATTGCATCGCAGCCTTAAATGCAACCCCATGGCCCGTCTCTCGCACATCGTTTCCGCTTCTCAGCTTCGCTTCCTTTCCTTCATCAACTACGGAGTACACCACGCGCTATCCCTGTCGTGAATCGTGATCCCACTTCGCGGTAACAAGGAAATAAGAAGGCCTTGGCGTCGTTCGAGCATCTATAAATATATCATCCATCGGCAAATTACGTCTTTGTCAGCCAAGCTTTCGGTCGACCATTTCAACCGGCACGACTCCTACCCAGATATTTGCACAGAAACATTGTTGCATACATACTACCAGAGAGCTTGATACCTGCACACACCTTTTGAATCTGCCAGCCTCATTGTACGGACTGCACCTTCATCGACAAATCATCGTCATAACTTCGCCATCATCCTCATCAAGCAACCTCGGGCTACGAACGCCTGTCGCGACTCGCGAGTCGAAGAGCACAACTCCCGCAGCCTTAAGACGGAAAATCGGAACCGAAACCGCAGACACCTTCACAAATATCCAAGATGAAGTTCCTACTACCGCTTCTCTGCCTCACAGCCCTCTCCTCGGCACTGCCAACATGGCACCAAGGACCCATCATGTCCGACGACGACACCCTCATGGAGCGTCGAGATCTGTACAAAGTCGAAATTGTGCACTCCGCGTCCCCAAACACAATCATCACCAAAGTCACAAAGGTAGCCTCGAATGCCCGGAGCTACCTCGCCGCATCCTTTAAAGGCGCCGTGGTGGATAGCAACGGCGACGTCATGACCATTTTGTATAGCAAAAAGAATCCCATTCCCATCGCGATAGGCCGCATGACGAGGCATGGGCACAGAGGTCGCCACAATCGGCACCGAATCTCGTTGTTAGGCTTTCGGAATCGTCTGGCCCTTTTTCTTCTAGCCTTTGCCGTCGTTTTGACTCTTGCGGGCTCGTATCTGAGAAAGTGAGTCATGCCGCTCTTTGTGTGCCTGGAGTGTCCACGTTTTGTCTCAACGACGACGAGGGATCAAGTTGGGCATACAGGCCATTTTTTTTATTCTATGATCAAATCGAACGGTTTACTGACTTGGCTGGCTGCAGGATATATTTTGCTTCATCACGAAGGACATCAGATCAAATCAACCCCGAGGCGGCTTTTCCAGAAAAAGGCTCGCTTGGTGATGTGAAGAAGGACAGCACGATGGAATCATGACACATCTCACAGTCAAGCCAATCTTACGAACTGAAAGCGAACAGAACTTGCACGCCCTGACTTTATCTGGCGCTACGCTACACTGTACAGCCTAGAGGCGGGTCCTCTCTCTTTTTGGACACTTCATGAGACACTTATAGTCCCATTTACTTGGGCAATGATCTCGTCGTATTGTTAGCATGGCGTTCGTCTTTTCGCGGTTTGATTACCCATCTATTGGAAGCGATGTTGGATGCATCGTCGATCTACCTACATGGCCCCTGTCTTGATATTTGGGACTCAGACCACAGTGATGAATTCAATTTCTTTTTCTTTTTTCTTTTTTTCGCAGATGGGTACCATTGCAGAACTTTTCAAGATACACAAACCTTTGGCCTCGTCCTTTCAATATATATTGTGTGCCGAACGAGTAAAATGTCGACGTGTCCTGAGTCCTCCTATGTAATTTCATGATCCAACGCACAAGAAGATTTGCCTCACGTTCGGTGGCTTCACTTGGGTAGGCTTCCATTGAGACCAAGTACTATACTATAACTATAGGTAACTTATTACCCATCTCGCCATTTTGTTCCGTAAAGCACCGAATACTCTTGCGTTTGCCCCATCTGACTCACATCTAGATGTATAGTAGCGTATATTGTCACTCACACGTTTTGCGACTAACAAGTGCGGAGACGATATCGCATCGACAGCTTGCATCTCAAAGGCTCGTACGTTCGTAACATACCTAATCCCTCCGGCATAGACATCCACCTTTCTATCTACCTTAGGTAGTACCTGAGTCTGTTCGTCTCACCTATTTCACAAAAGCCCCTCATCAGTATCGGGACTCGGGAGGAATGATCTCCCATCCCGCCTCGTTTGTGCCTCCTTGCGGCACACGGCACGTCATTCCATTCCCGACCGTATAACCACGAACCGGGCCTTGCATCCTAAACACCCCCTGATCCAGAGCCTTGCCGTGCGCAACACCAAAATGAATCCATCATATGCTGAATGCCGGTTCAAGTGACCCCAGCTTCAAACGGGCCCATAGGGATTATCAAGGCAAATATTGGTAGCACATGATTCACAATTGTCGTTATCGTCGGTGCAACACAAAGGTGGCACGCCAGCCGTACGTACGGCACGGCACTCCTACATATCTGTCTCCATTGTAAAGTTCTTCGAGCACTTCCGCTGCCGTGTTCTGCCGCCTGCGTGCTCGACTCAATTCACAACAGGGCTTTCTCTACCTACGTAGGTACATACTCGTGTATATATGCTACGTATTTAAGCCACCGTGTATCATGCTGCGCCGGTATGCTATGCCCGCGACGCAGAGCTGTTTCCCTCCGGAATGGGGCGCGTTACTCTGGGGAACAGGATCGCCATGCCTGCCATGCCATGTTCAAGCAAACTGAGCCACGCGATATGTATTTCGATTCTCGACTATATCCGAAAAGACTGCTGTTCTGGGACTTCTCTGTCCATGTGCTCCCCCATCACCCACCCACTTACTTACTCACTCACTCACTCACTCACTCACTCCCTTTTAACACCCCATCAGGATTCCGAGCAGGCAGCCCCGAAAACGAAAGATACCTTAGATTGTCTGTCAGTCCTCCCCCAGAAATGAACCATGTACATACATAGAATCATAGATACAGCCCATCAATGTCTCGGACTCATCCTCGTATGTACATCCCCCTCCATGTGGCCTGCATCACGCCCTCGCTCGCCTATTACTCGTATCCCGTCACACAGAGTGCCAGCAAGCTCCCGGGCCAAACTACGTGCGAGAATTTCCCGTCTTCCGGAAAAGCTCGTATGTGCTCATCTTGATAAAACTTTGTCTGTGTACGAGGAGCTAGTTTTCCCGAGAGACTGGCTGGCGTGGCACACAGTGATGCATATACATAGGTACCTAGGTTTCGTGGAGCAATAGTAGGTCGCTCTCTGTACGCTTGATGATCGGAGATGTGCGTTGTGGCGCGAAATAGACAACGATAACGGATGACTGTAAAGGCTCTATCTATGCTTTTGCTGCATCCAAGACGTGAATATGAACACAGAATAGAAGACGGATGAGGAAGGACCGTTTTCGTACGTGCCATGCAGGGATAGACTGCCGTGTCGTTTGATTGGTTTATATCACACTACATACCTAGATGATAGATGTCTTGGGCACTCTGCTTCGGGGAGCTTCCAACCTTGGTATTATAGTTGTATACTTCATAGACCTTGTAAGCAGCACGCTGGAATGAGCTTACCATATCAGCCTCGTTATTCTACAAGGGCAATTTCATTCCGGTTTTTCATCCTTCTAAGCAACTGCTACATGGCACCCTCCAGATGTCGCATATCTTCCTTGTGTGTCCTCAACTCCTCAACACCCAACCAAGCTAAGCGACCAACGCACAGCATGAATATTCTTAGTACATAGCACATGTCTCGCTCTAATCATGATGAAAATAAAGGAATTGGAAAACCATTACTCGTTATGAGATGAGCTCCGTCATCTTATCCAGATCGCTTGCTGGCCTGGCGCAAAGTAGTAGCTCGCGTCCAGGCTCCAACCTGCTTCAGACGCCCGAAGCTCAATGCTGCTGGCGGCGGCGGCGACGGCGGCGGCGGAGGAGGAGGAGGAGGTGGAGGGACCGCTGCCGCGTCTTGCTCGCGACGTTCGCGACGGAGACTGGAAAGGTCAAACTCAACAGGCTCCCAGTCACTTCTCTCTCTGGCGAAGAGGTCGTCGCCGTCCATGTTGCCGTCCAACGTGGTCGATGGCTGCTCTAGGGGCTGCGTATTTGGCTCGGGTTGCCTTTTCATCAAGGCCCCGCGTAGTGCGGCCCATGATTCAACTTGTGCGTTGGCGGCTTCTTCGATGCAGTCGCACTCGTCACCTGCAGGACAGAGCGTCTCGCCGGCAGCATGCCATTCTCCCAGACATGCGATATGGTAGACGCATCCACAGGCGAGACATCCCGTAAACAGCGCCCCGATTCGGTCTAGGCAATACGCGCAAATGAGATGATTCTGCACTTTGCGACATCTGTCACAGCTTCCGACTGCACCACCCATGGTTGGATGTGAGGATGTGTAGCGGATGGGCTCGAGCTGCGTTTCGTGGACGCGGCAGATACCAATGACATCGAGGCCACGCTGTGAAGCAATCAACTTTTCGAGCTGCTTCTTTTCGGCCTTGGACATGGGAGACCGGCTCACGGTCTTCTTGTGACCTTCAGCAGCGTTGCCCTCGTCTCGCACTACCTTCAGATTGTTGAAGCTAGGGCCAGTCACGGGGTTGGCTGGAGGCTCGAGAAGGCTGCTGAATTTCATAACTTCCAGTCCTGAAACAGGCTGATCCCACTTCTGCAACATGTTTGCGTAGGCATAGCGATACTTGGCGTACACGCCAGCTTTTCTTGGTTCCAGTAATGGCTTGTTCAGCCACCCATCGTCATCGAATATGGATTGATCTGCCTCGATAATTTTGAACCTTTTCGGCGCAAGGGGCAACACCTCAGTTTCATTGTGATCTTCGTCAGATAAAGTTGTTTCCTTCACGCCGGGTTCTCTCGATACGTGTAGGGGCGCCTGCGCCGCCGGAGTAAAGGTGTTTAAAATGTACTCTACAGGGCTGAGCCGTTTGCGTACTTGAACTGGAGACGAAGAAGAGTTGCCGCTGCGTATCAGTGATTTTGGCAGAGCTATTGCGAAGGCTGAAGCAATTCCACCACTGCCTTTAAGAATACCACGAGGAGTAGGTGACTTAGATACCACGGGTCGCGCAGGCTCAGAATCTTCCGGCTTGGCCTTGACTTTAATCGGAGCCGTCTCGCCACTCGCGTGCGACTTGTTTTCCGGATCATCACGCCCGATGACTTCGCCAGACGCGCGCGATCCAGCACACGGCGCATGTATTGGACGCTTCGCTGGAGTGGTAGCAGCGATTTTGGTGCGGTTCTGCATGTGCGCGCTCCATTTCTCCGCCGCGGCGCGTGTGGGAAAATATTCCAAGGAAAAGCCTGGAGCCTTCATAGCCAACGGCATGTCTTCGTGCCGTAGACGGGTTCCTGCATAGGCAATGTCATCAGCCTCCTGCGGCTCACTGAACACACAAGACATCATTGCCAACATCTGAATATCGGCCAGTCTTTCAAAGTGATCAAAGAGCTCCACGATCAACTCTCTGGCCAGGGGATGCTGGCCCCATTTTACCCTGCCCTTGAGGCTGGGTTTGTCAGCAGCAGACGACGAGATTTTCTTTGGTCTTCTTCGTGACCCAGATCTCCTTCTCCTGTTGTTATTAGATACCACGGCGTGTGCAACGATCAGAACAGACGGCCGCTCATGTCCGTGACTCAACACCTGGAGAGGGACCCCCTTGCTGAGTAAAATCGCTAGGTATCGCCATATATTCGTCAGATCACTGTTACCGTATTTTTCAGCGACCCGAGCGTTGTGCTCGCAAACTTCGGCTCCGTCGCCAAAGACAGTGTATTCTCCGGCGTACTCTATCTTCGACGGCAACTCTGATCGCATATCATAGATCGATATCAAGTTTCGCTGTCGTCCGAACCGGCGGCGGCTACTAGTCCCCGTGCCAGGTCCAGTACCTCCACTGGACCGTATCGATCGACCCTCGCCCCAAGTCTTACCAAGGTGACCGGTTGACTTATACCACAGCTTCATCTGGTGGAATGATGTTGAGCCAGAGCCACTAGAGTCCGACGACGAGTCCGACGAGGACGATGACGAGTACGGCGACGTGTCGCCGTCGGACGAATCGGAAAGATCGTCCGTAGCAGATGCCTCATCCGAAGCACACTTTTGTGCCAACGGCATGTCGTGTGCTAGGCGACCGAACCCCGCAAAAACCGGCTCGATCTTGGGACGATCCTTGTTGCTAGATATATCACTGGCCGAGGAGGGTAGCGCTCGAGCCTTCTCCTCCAAAGTGGGAAAAAAGCACACCAGTCGACCGTCGTGTGAGAAATGAGCACCACAAGTCCTCGGAGGAGGAGGCACATTCCGATGGCGCATTGCGGCAAGAGTGGTGTCTTCATCAGCAGTCGGAAGCTGCTGAGACATCGAAGCAGATCCTCCGGGCGGTATGTCCTCATCGTCTTCGCTAGAGCTATCATCTGCAAGGCCATCAAGATAATCATCCACGTCCCCTACGTTTTTGAAAAACGTGGTGCTAGACTCCAAGTCGACTTCGCCAAGAAGATACGTGAATACTACTTCCAGACAATTCTGCTTGCGCGCTAGAAACCGGTCAGCAAGCATGTGCACGTCTTTCATGATTTTATCATGCGTATCGTCAGGCATAAATGACGTCTTCTCAATTGTGAATTTTGGTGCCGTGAGCTTCGGATAGTCGGATGGGACGTCGATTTTGACTTTGACAAAGATCAATTCCTCGTTAGCCCCCCATGGACCTGTGAGCGAGGCGTTCAAGGTCAAGTCATCCAAGTCGATATTTTCCCACTGTACTTTAGGGATTTGAGTGCTAATTCGAAGCAGCTCTTCTTGAATCGTGTCAGGCTGACCCCATTCATTGTCTGGATAGTCATGTCCCAGAGGATCGTGCTCGTGGGAAGGAAGGCACCGGAAATGATGGGTCGACACGTGTCTCTTAATCATCGTGATACCCTTCATCCATCCGATCTGCGCCTTACTTTGGTCAACATGTTTCTCAGAATCGACTTTGGCCTTCATTGCTGGACCTCGCCATGCAGGTTGCACAGATCGATTCATTTGGCCCCCTGCGCGACCGCCAAGAGAATTTGCGGCTTTTCTGCCTTGCGCCAGCACAGGCTTCGCTAGCTCGTCGCTCTTCGGAACCGCTTTCACATCGCGAGTGCTGCTATCTTCCAGAGTTCGAAAAGTCTTGTACGCCGCACCTTGCCTAGTGAGACTCACACCTTTCCTCGCAGGTCCATCTCTGACGTGGCTAACGGCCGAGTATATACTCTCGTCGAGACAATGTAGCCTTAACTCATTGTCGGTACCCCAAGAAACCAGTTGGAATTCTCGATGATCAATGTTATCATCTGATATACCACCTCTTGTTCTCCACAGGAACTCCTTGGCTTGGTAGTCTCCATGACCAGAAAACACAGTCACAGGCTTGGGCGAGCTCTCGACTGGTGCGTCTTCAGTCCAAATCCTGTCATACAGATACAAGTCTCCTGGCTCATCCTGTGGCATAGCTAGCAAGCCCCATCCGAACGGAGTGTGGCGAGCTCTCCAGACAGGAAAATCGGTGCGAACAATGTGCTCCAGCTGTTCGTCCTCGCCCTTGCCATAGTCCCAGAACCGGATTGTCTTGTCAAGTGAGCAAGTGACGATTCCGGTGCTTCGAGTCCGATTCCAATCAACTCCATATATTTTTGAGGTGTGAGCACTGATGGACTTGACAGGTATAGATGACTTTCGATCGTCCCAAATGTGCAGAAAGCGGTCATGGGCAGAAGCTAGGATGTGAGAGTTCTGACGATTAAACTTGACTTGCGTGGCTCCGGCAAACCAGTCACAAAAAGTAAGGACAGGTTGTCTAGGCCGTCGTAAGTCCCACCAATGGACGTAGCCGTCTACCGAGCAGGTGGCAAGTGTGTCGGGATGATGAGCCGAGAAGTTGAGATCCGTGATGGCGCGGCTATGGCCCTGAAGCGAATGTTCGACGGCGCCCGAGTTTGAATCCTCCCTCAAGTTTAGGTTCCATACCAGAGCCCGATGGTTGGCAGTAGACACCACCCAATAGTCCCGAGCCGCAAAGGGCGACCACTGGACGTCACAGACCAGCCATGGAAGTCCATGACTTTTCAGTCGCCGTGGTGGGTTGTACGGCGAGTCTAGGTCGATGATAGCCAATCCCTCCGGTCTTTTTTTCGTCAGTATTCAATAAAATGAGTCTTGTAGATATACATCACACTCACGAAGCAAGCGCAACGTCGCGACCCGACGGAGAGATGGTGGCCGACCCCACGAGACCATCGACATGAATGGAGCCATCTGACTCGAAGCTCGCGCTATCGTATGCAGACTCGATGGACTTGACCTTCTTAGGAGTCTCAGATTGCTCATCGATGGATTGCATTGCAGCTACCGGCATCGTCCCGTAGACCTTGCGTTAGATGTCATGTCGAAACTCACCCAGAACGCGTGTTTGGAATGGTGGCATTAGATTGATTGTTCCATTAGTATTACTTCAACAACAGGGGCATCAGTGGCGTGGATTTCGAATTGGAGTTATACAGGCAACGATAACGAGGATCTGATATGGATTGGGCGTCGTTGCATGGACGTCGAAATTGGACTCATGAGCCATGAGGTGACTCCTCTGATGAGACTCTGACCCGAGGACGGAATGCATACCTCAGACTCCATACCTTAGGTACCTATGTACTACCGTGGTCCGTATCAGGTACCTATGTACATATCTAGGTACATATGTATGTACGTAGGTGCATATGTACATAACCTACATGAGGTATGTACCTAGATACATAGTTACATATCAAGTTGCGGGACGCAAGTATCTTGCGGGCGGAGTCGACTAGGAGGGGTACCTTGAAAACCCGCCTTGGCTGGCCTTTCTTCAACTTGCGATATGTACCATATCATTCGCGGCACAGAGATCCATTCCCAACGCCCCGCCTCATGTCGTAACAAATCTACAACCACTCAATCAACCTCTGTCTGTCAGCTCGTTGGCTGAGATAACGTGAAAATAAGGGACCCGCCGATCACGAGAATATCAGACGCCAAAAAACAGAAAATAGTGCCGACAGCATCAACCCCAAATTCCCGTTATTGGCTTTAGCCCACATCTCTCAAAAATGTCCCTTCCTAAACGCATCATCAAAGAGACGGAGCGTCTCGTAGCTGAGCCGTATGCTATCACCTCCCTTCCTGCGGATCGATCAGCCTCAAGGCCTGTTGAGCGGAACCGGTACAAAGAGTGTAGAAGCTAATCAAGCACGCCCACACTACAGTGTTCCTGGGATCAGCGCCGTACCCCACGAGGACAACCTGCGTTATTTCGACGTCGAGATCCATGGGCCGTCGCAATCCCCATACGAAGGTGCGCCTATCTATGTCATCGTTCCTACCTATTCGTCCCCCTCGTCCCGGAATTTTACTAGATTGCTAAACCGTGGCAATATCTTTCAGGTGGCGTCTTCAAGCTCGAGCTCTTTCTCCCCGACGATTATCCCATGACACCGCCCAAGATTCGCTTCCTTACCAAGATTTTCCACCCGAACGTCGATAAGCTGGGTCGCATCTGCTTAGATGTTTTGAAGAGTATGCGCGTCCCATTCGTCCTTGCGAAATTCGATGACACTCCAGCATGATGAGATGATGAAATACTATGTACTGATTCTTTTTTAGACAACTGGTCTCCCGCCCTTCAAATCCGAACTATTCTTCTCTCTATCCAAGCCTTGCTGGGCGCGCCGAACCCCGATGATCCCCTCGCCGCAGATGTAGCAAAGAGCTGGAAAGAGAATGAGAAAGCGGCAATCGAGACGGCGAGGGAATGGACCCAGAAGTATGCATCGCCTCAGTAGTAGTCACGCTCTTCATTTTGTTTGATTTTCTTCAGACTGCGTGCGATGTGGAAGACAAACCTGGGGGGTCATCTTTTTCTGCGACATCGAGGGACATGATGAGAAATGAGCATTTTTGAAGGAGTTTGACGGTACAACGATTATGCCTATTGCTTTCCTTTCTGTTTTTTCTGTTTACTACTTTGTCCTAGTCCTCTTCTCTTGTGCGTGCTAGATAATCGGCCTTCACCAAAGTGTCTTGGGGCCTGGGCTGGATCATAGTCTCGGACGTCCGATAACTTATGGCATATTTTTCAAAAGGGTCACTACATGACCATCGTATACTCTACATAGTACAACGTCAATAGTATCCGACCCGAGTTACAACAAGATTAGAGGCAACTAGATTCAACTGAGTATAGGGATGCTACACCCCAGGGCAATACCAAAAGTGAGAACTTCGTATGAACAAGCAGGAGCTCCTCAATAAACAAGCTACTGCAAACGCAGTGCACTCACACGTGAACAAACGGCTTGCTCCCCTGATCAATATATGACATGCTTCCATGGTTCAATTTTGTCTCTGATAAGGGTATCATGTATGTATGCTCAAGCAGCAAACAACTCAGAAATGGGCGAAAGAATCGTAAGATGACCAATGCGCAAGACTCGAAGTACTTGGGTATTAGCAGAAACAGCGCTCTGCCTCGGCAAGTTTATTGTATCTACATGCTAGAGTACACAAAGGGAATGATTCGGGCAGTGGGATAAAACGCGAGGTGATTACATGACAGAGAGATCGCCAAACTTCTCCTATAATGGGTATTAGCACTGCTTCACGGTCAACCTGTTTGGTACAAGTAACGTAACCTACCTTGTATCCGGGCACCTGCCATCGGCCCTTGGAAATGAGCTGTTCAGTCTTCTCGTCAATGGATTCATCGGCCTCGGCAACGTCATCCTGTTCGACGGAAAAAGAAAAGGAAGATTGTTAGTTCTCTTGAGCCACTCATAGCACGACTCTCGCTCTCTCAATGGGATTCAACATACGACAGTGAGGTCCTCGAAGGGACGAGCCTCTTCAATGTTCTCCAGAGTGATGGCCAGGTCCTCTAGCTCAAGATCAACGGCCTCCTTAGTTTCTTCGGCATTCTTGACAGCCTCAACCTCGAAGGCTTCAATGGCCTTAATCTGCCGAGAGACATCGTAGGTGGCGGGCTTAAATGCGGTGAAGCGCTTCTCAATCTCATTGACAATGGCCTGGTTCTTCAGCGACGATCGGTACGCGGCGAAGTCGACGGTCGTGGGTTGCTCCTGAAGCTGCTGCAGCTTGCGACGGGCGTCTTCGTTGCGCTTCTTGAAGGCCTGCAGGGAGGCGACGGTCTGACCGCGGAGGCCCAGCGAGCTGGTGATCTTGGTCCAGTCGACCTTGAGAGCTGAACTTCGCTATTTTTATTTTTTTTCCGCCGCGGAAGGGATGGGAATTAGCTCATTGGCCGTGTTTTCACAGAAGGTGCGTGGTTCATCGTCGCGACTCGTGACACTCGAAATCGGAGAGCAAGGTAAAGAAATTGGGTCAGAGAGCCTAATTAATCATTTCAACTTACCGAAACCGCCATTTTGGTTGTGCTTTGAGGATCTCGGGGAGCAGACAGCGAATGGTGGTGATACCGTTGCGTCCGCATGCTAAACTCGCCCTACCAAGATTGCTGGAGTTTCACGTATCACGTGATACACATCGTGATCCCCACCAATACTGAGCCGGCGGTCCATAAATGGCATAGATTCTTAATAGACCAAGGCGCATATTGAGTTACATAGGTAGTTAGTTGAATCTGAAAGTCGTTGCAGCTAATTATGCTGGGAGACAGCGCATATCTCTACTAACAGGTAAGATTCAAAGTCAATTGGTCATGTGCCGTGCCAGATTGAAAGCAGAAGTTTGAGTCATGACTCATAAGACATTGAAATGCCCTTGAACAAACGCACATTATAAAGATGCAGCGGCCATTCTAATCGTGGTATATTCCATCAACATTGTTCATTCTGGAAGGCAATTTTCGGAACGAGTTCACCATATATATAGACATTTACGATGCCGGTCCTGAACACTCAAGTGTGCCAAGTGCTGGACACAAGAAGTTGCTACATTTCAGACCTTTCCATCCCCCGAGATGACGCTAAATACTCAAAGCCATAATCGAGTTAACAATATCATTGTCGTTCTCTTTCAGTGCCTTTATAGCCTTCTTGCGACTGACGCTGGCCTGCGTCATGACGAGCTCGATGTCCTTATCCTCAAGACCGTCTGCGTCAACCTCTTCGTCATCATCCTCCTCCTCTTCCTCCTCCTTCTTAGCGTCGCCAGACTCGACAGCCTTGCTAGACTCGCCGTGGTTGTGACCGGCGTGGTCACCTTCAGCGTTGGCAGCGGCCATCTGGGCAGCGGCAGCCTGTTGGGCGGTGGCGTTCACGTCCTCGATCTTGGCCTCACCGAAAACACTGCGTGCACAGGTTAGATTGATTTTCATCCCTTGGTGAAGCCCCTTCTGCAGGTTTCGATGCTTTGTTGGACTTACATGTAGGTGTTGCTGTTGGGAGACTTGTAGACCTCGGGGTTGTTGATGACAAAAAGGATCTGGAGATAGCTCGGATCAGCTTCCGAAGCTCTGTGCGGAATGTTCGTTCCTGCCAAGCCCATAGGTATGGGAGCAAGTCGTTCGGATGTCTTTCAACGTACGTTCTTTGGTCGGCGAAGAGTGACTCGGGTAATGCCAGGGACGCGAGTGAGGTGCAGTTTCTCAATGGCTTTGCGAGCCTTCTTCTCGTTGCGGTTGTGGATTACGGCAGTAGAGCCAGCAGGCAAGTTGCCTTCGCCATCCTCAGCATCGGACTCGTCGCTGCTGTCCTCGTGCTCCTCGACAGTAGGCCTCTGAGTCTCCTCATCAGGGAGCTCCTCGATTCTGGGGTTGGCCATTTTTGTTGACTAGAGGGGTACATGGCCGTTAGTTTCACACGGTCGCCTGGCGGTCAGGTGATTTTTTTTTTTGTGATCGCGAAAAACACCCATCTGGGACTCAAGTTCAAAGGCAAGATTTCTGTCGATCTGCGATAGCAATGGAGCACTTACCGGTGTATTGCGCCGTAGTTGTCTAAATTTGGCTTTAAAAGGTTGATTCTTCTCGAGACCGGGTCGTTTGTGCTGGTGAACAGCAACGCAGAGAAATTCTAGGGTTTGGTGGATGAGCTCCGCTAAGCCCAATTAGGCAATCACGCATTTCTGTCACAGGTACCCTCCTATCGTCGAGTGACGTGCTCAAGCAGTTTCCTTTCATGTATGAACATTTAATGTACTTATCGCCAGGGCAAACTGTAGAAAAATATGGATGGCTGACGGCTTCAACTACGATGTAAACTGAGCATCTTAATGGGGTGATGCACACCAGTTCCCATTTATTTCTCTCATCGTGGGACCTTCTTGTTTTTCGTCAAACATTTCACCGGTGTTCAAATTTGGGCTACCGCCCTTGTCTTATTGTTCGTTTCATTCCAGATTCTCATCGATATATGATGGGATGTAATATGTGGCTCCTCCTGGTGCCATCACATTTGTTTTGCTCCCGTTCCGAAGAGCGTTCTTCTGCCTCCCTGGTGTCTTCCAGGTCCATGCACCTCGTTCATGTACCAGCTTCTGGTTCCGAGATGTTACATCCCGCCTACTCCGCCTACTCCTTCCCAGCAATCCAATCCAGCATCCGCTCCAACCAATTATGCGGAGGCCTTGACCTTGGCCAAAGCCTTGCGCTCCTCGAATCGTCGCTGCTTCTTGAGTCGCATAACCTTGAAGCGGTCGAAGTCGGTCAGGTTCTTCCTCCTCTGCATCTGGTCGCGCTTCTTGGCCCAGTTGCTCTCCTTCCACTTGGCGTCGATCTCGTTCTTTTCCCAAAGCTTCTTGACAGTACCGTTGCGAGATCCACGGAGGAGGCCCTCGACGACGAACTGAGAAAGCAGGCACTTGGCGAGGGGGACGGATTGACGCGGAACAGACAGGGCGGGGTCAGCGGAAGGACCGTCGACGAGAACCTGCAAAAATTAGCGATTAATCCTCCATTCAAGTCATTGCTTTTGGCGCATCCAATCCCTCCTCATCCCGTCGTGCGATGAACGTACTCGCTTGTGGTCGATGATCTCGACGATGGCTGCCAGTCTGCCAGCGTAAGGGTGGTCGCCGTTGATGGCAACAACGCGGCCGACCTCGACGAGGCGCCAGTTGGATCCCTCAATCACTGCTTCGCCCATTGTGACCGTGTTCTAATGTATATTTGTCAGTCGCTTAAGACGAGATTGGTCGTGTGCAGTCTTTTTCAATATTGTTGGTTGTGAGGCGCGTGAATGTTCATACCAGTAGTCGAAGACGAGTTGTCGTTCGTTGAATAGATGGAGACTTGTCGCTTGCCACACCGCGGAAGTCACCAATAACTTTTTGGTCGGCTCGGCTATTTGGGTGTGGGCAGAAATCAATCCTGTGCCCTAAGCCAAAGCTTTCGGACTTTTGGTTTCCCCTAGCGCCGCCATTGGTCCGCCTCCTTAATACGCACGGACCAGCCGCGTGGTTTAGAACAAATGACTCGAAGTTTTTATTTTCACGATCCCGCTCTCAAGTTCTCAACGAGCACAAACCTCTCTTTCCTAAAAAAGTCATGCAGCGATTCGCGGCACTTGATCAATTCTCAGCAACATAGATCATCTCTAATTGTGGATGGACGGAATTTGATGAATTGAAAATGGTAAGCGCGTACTGATTCACTTCTATCCTTGTTTTTCTGACACCATCTGATGAAAAAAATTTGCGATTGATACCTGTGGGTGGCTCTCTTTCGCCGGAGTAGCTATACTCACAGGACAAGTGAAATTCAATTTCTTACATATTCTGAACATTCTCGTTTCACCCACGATCTTCATGAGCCAGATTCGTTACAAACATACACTAATGGCATTTGAATCAGCAGAGCCCGATCGATAAACACGTAGTCCATGCACGCAATTGACTGTAGTACTGCTCGCTTCGACAAAGATCCTTTGCTCAGTTTCCGATCTCGACTCAGAAGTGAAACGCGTGTATGGTGATTTATCTCTGCGGTGCGGTAGCCACGACGTGAATGAATGTGCCAGTCACTGCTCTCTACCATCTGCGAATTGTCTTCATGCGCTATCGTCTTCTGTAATGTTCTGCTTCTCAACCTAAGCTCAACCTAAGCCTTTCCCTTTTGCTTCAGCTCTTCCTCTTCCTCGGCAGCAATTTGCGCGTCGATCTCGGCACCCCTGCTGGGTTTATTGCCGTGCATTTTCGCCTGCGCAAGTAGTTAGGTGCCGAAGGTTTGGTATGCAAATTTGAGGCGCAGACGTACAGGAAGTGTCGGATCCTTTTTCAAGGCCGCAGTCTCGGGATCATCTTGAGGCTCTCCTTGCCTCTGCTCTGCTGTCAGCCGACGTAGCTTGTGTCATGTCTGTATTTGAATTTGGATATATACCTCCTCAGCAGCCAGACGGTTGGCGATCGATCTCTGGTCCTCTGTTCTCACGTCAACACAATATGGTTTCCAGAGGGTGCGAAACCTCAAAACTTACTGGGATCGTTCAGCTGATGTGACCCTGGTTGTCCCTCTTCGTACCGGGCGGGCTTGCTGTCCTCGGAATTCCCTGTCATGTTGTTGATGCGTGGTATCGAGCAACCTAAAGCAGCCTACGAGAATTCTTCAAGTGTGATGAATTGAGATGCGGGAGAATTACATTGAAGGGCAGCTTCTTGGGTGGTTGATATTTAATAATTCGGAAGTCCGCTGCGCCAGATGCAGATGATGATGTCGTTGGCGGAACCCAGAGACACATCCACGACGTCATCACCTCATCACATCAAGGGCAGTGGTGGCCGTGCCTGCCTAAGCTGTCCATAAGCGGTATAGAGTGCCGTATGCTTGCATCAGGCTCTCATTTCTTGGCGCTCATCGTTGATTGATCGACGCTCCTTGAGAGTAAGGATTTGGTCCCTCTGAAGCCCTGCAAAGTGCACGAATTGCTCAATGATTAGGTTTAGGTATGTACTTTGCAGCCAGCTTCGGCCCTTGGAAATGGACTTCCAACAAGTCATAACCAGGCCTGCCGATGAGATTGTCTACAGACCTTGTTGCAAGCTGAATACAATATGGCGGACGAGTGCTTGATCCGAAATTGTCGTCTCGTATTGTCGATTTGCAGCGCTCTAAGCTGTCCAACACCCCCTGCGATTGGCCGTGCGAATGGTCGTCCGTCGTCCGATAAGTTTAACTAAGAAGCTGTTTCATTCCACCTGGGGAGGCGGAAAGGGGTGAGAAACTTGGTGGCATTTGCTTACTCCCCTTCTGGTGCAACATCATTCCTTTCCTCTACCGGCATTTTCTGGCCACCAACGAGCAACGATCGAAGTCACTCTCGCTATCATGGACGAGCAAATCGTCTTTGACAAAGGTCTGACCAAGGCCGATCGTGTTGTACTTCAGAGCCTGGCTGAAGACATCAGGATACATGCTACGCCACGAAGTAAGAAGAACTCGGCTAGCGAAGAGAGCGACATCGATTCTGGCTTGGGGTCTGAGCCATCTAGCGGCGACGAAGCTTCCCATGCCGCACAGCAAAACGACGACAGGCGCATCGCCGCCTTGAAAGCAGCTCGCAATCCGGGCAGCGCCAAGTTTGAGCCAACGGTGGTCGTTTCGCTCGACGATGTTTCGGCCTTCCTCCACCCTCTAGTCAATCAGTATCTTCTGCAGCCCTATGTTCGACAGGCCCGAAGAATTGTCCGCCATGAGACCGATGTGGTTATGATCACTCATCTTATCCTCTACCTCACCACCTCCGTTCCCAGTGCTGCTTTGCTGCTCTTTCGCCATTTCACTTATACGCATGCCATCCTTCACGTCGTGATGCAGGGGTACTATGTTGGTACTTACACCCTGATGCAACACCAACATATTCACCAACGAGGCATATTAGGCAAGCGATTCGCCATCCTGGACCAATTGCTTCCTTACATTCTTGACCCTCTCATGGGTCATACTTGGAACACATACTATTATCACCACGTCAAGCACCATCATGTGGAAGGCAACGGACCCGATGATCTTTCGTCGACTATTAGATTTCAGCGCGACAGCGTTTCCGATTTTTTGTGCTATGTCGGACGGTTTTACTTCCTCATATGGTTCGATCTTCCTCGGTATTTTTTTCGCAAGAATCGACCGGGCATGGCCCTCAAGATGATCTGCTCGGAACTGGCAAACTATGCTTTCTACTATCTGGTTTCTCGTATTGCAGGAATCAAGGCCACCTTTTTCGTCTACATTATACCGGTTCTCATAATGCGCATGGGGCTGATGGTTGGTAACTGGGGTCAACATGCCTTTGTCGATCAGAACGAACCAGACTCTGATTTTCGATCCAGCATCACGCTGGTGGATGTTGCCGTAAGTTCATAAGCACCATGGCCCTTTACTCATGAGCACAACGATAAATCAATTCATGACTTACTAACCCATGACAGAGCAATCGTTTCTGCTTCAATGATGGCTACCACACGTCACACCATCTGAATCCTCTCCGTCACTGGCGCGATCATCCCATATCATTCATGGAACAGAAGCACACATATGCCAAAGAAGGTGCCCTTGTGTTTCACAACATTGATTATCTGATGATTACGTTTCACTTGCTGGCGAAGGACTACGACCATCTCGCCAAATGCTTGGTGCCCATTGGGGACCAGATCAAGCTCACAATGGATGAAAGAGTTCAGCTGCTAAAGAATTCGACGAGGAAGTTCTCGGAGGAAGAAATCGCTCAAAAGTTCAAAAAGACTCGATGAAAGGGTGGAGTTCCAGGCGTGTTTTGCGTCGGGAGCATCAGGCGATGCTTAAACAGTGCATTATAGATTGGGAGCGATATAGCCGGCGGAGGACCAACCTGAAAGGCGCCAGTACTCAGATCATAGGAAAGGAACGATGTCTAATTGGTATTCCCGGCGGGCGGCCCGGCACCTTCGGGAACAAGTTTAGGCTCCACAGACATCTCGAGAGACGAGACAGGCATCGGAAGTTTTTGATGGCACGCGGAACGGGACTCGGCCGAACGGCTTATTCCCAAGATGCAATTGGATGTTCTATGATTTTCCGACCAACCAATCAATGGTGCTGCTAGCGGGTCCTGAAGACCACTGAACCAATGACCTGGCCGGCACTCCGTACGGAGTACGTACCGATTGCTGGGGACCAGCCTCCAACTCCAAACTCCAGGACTCATGGAGTACCATGTATGTATGTACATACCTACCTGGCATCAACATTCCAACGCCGACGTCAACTCGTATTTCAAGCCTACTTCACTCATCCTCGTCAACTTCCGAATTTTAAGTTGCCAAAATGTTCCGCTTCGTAAGCATAATGTGACATGCATCTTGGAATCCCCGTCTCAAGCTAACGTCATTTCCCCGCTCCAGCGCAAGAGCTTCGACACCATCACCGTCTTCCACAAGGCCTCCTCCCCCGCATCGACCCGCGTCGCAAACCTCGTGAAGCAAATCTCCGCCAGTGCTCAGGCTGGTGCCACTGTCGATAAAGCAAGCGCAGACACGGCCCAGACTCAGACGCGTCGTGATCCCTTCGAGCTCAACATCACCGAGGAACCCCCTACGGCGGAACAGGTGCAGACCATACTGGAGTATGTTGACAAGGGGAGCATCCACAAGGTTATAAAAGATGCGGACAACGAACAGGATGCGCTCGAAAAATTTCGCGCGAGCAGGGACAGCTTTTTGAGGCCGGTGGTACGTTTTGCTCCCTTTTTCGTGCCCGACTCCTCTACCCTTGCTCGGATTGCCATCCGCGCCGAACTGCATGATGTATCAGTTATAACATAATACAAGGCAAGTGGGACTATGGAAAAATGTGCACATCGATGCTGATTTCACTCTCGTGTAGACGGTCGATTGGAACAATGGAAAGGTTATTGCGGGAGACAGCGAGAGCGAGATTCTAAGGCTGCTGAAGGCGCAAAAGCAGGAGTAAAAAGCCTTTGTGAAAAGAATACCAGCCTTTTTTGTTGTATTGTATCTATTCTCTGACTATCTGATGCTTTTGCTCTGGTGATGAATTGCATTTAGCCAGGTGCTTCTAAAAGCAGACGAACAACTCTCGTTCCCCTCTTTTCTTCATCATCGTCTTGTTCAAGATCCCCTTTGAGGTCGAGACGACGACAGTCAGGTGGGTTGGCATTGACGACTGGTATCGTATACATATGTGTTTGTGATCTTCAAAAGGATTCTCGAGCATGATCATAAGCAAGTTATCTTCTCGTTCTGGCCGGGCAGCTGATGCTACCCCCCTCAACAGCTGTCCAGTCATGCAAACGCTCATGGACGCATTCAGTTGCACCTCATTTCTCACCTTTGCCTCAGTTCTTACTTATAGGCGCAAACGATCATGGCTCGGGGTCCGTTCCTCTCCTCTCTCTCTTCTATTTCTTCGGACATGAGCTCTGCTACTCTCTCTCTGCGGCCTAGATACTCGCAAGTCATTCGTTCGATGTAGTCTTTACAGCTAGCTCTGAGGACTTGACGAAGCTATCCCGACAGACTTTCACTTTTATTCCAAGATACACCCTTTCGAAATCCTTCTGGGCGGGGGACCTTGAATCCTTGATTCTCTCCTCAAGAGGCAATAAAGGAATAGGCTGTAAAGCTTTCACTTTCGCACGCACATCTGTCATCATGTCTTCTGGCTTCACGAACTCGCAACCGCGGTCGCATCCTATACACATTGCCGCAGGCAACGCACCAACTCAGCGCACCTCGTTCGCCGAAAAGTATCCCCCACATTTTCCTAGGGGTTACAAGATGCTCGGTCCTCTTGATGAGAACGGGACGCTCTCCTATCTAGAGGAATATCTCCCTATTGGATTCTATACGAACCCCCCTTCAAATGCGCTTGCCAAATTCTCAACTGCCCATGGCGAGCGGCAATTTCGTAAAATGGAACACATTTTGCCACGGAGACGAATCCACTTATGGGGCAAGGATCAGCTCCAGGCTGCTTGCAACTCGACGCGAAAAACGTACTGGGCGGACATGAAGAGGATGACACGGCCATCTTGCTGGGACGACTTGTGGACGTACTACGACGCATTTGATTTGTACCACTACGGCGCGCTGAATCTGTGGAATCTCATCAATCATTTGTTTGACGAGAACGTGCTCATATACGATGGCATGGAGCGCGAGTGCGCCAATCACATTGGTCAATGGGCGGATGAATGGATCGGCTTGGACCAGAATCAGCGCAAGTTGAAGGAATGGTCCGAGGGAAATAAGCGGCCCATCACTTCCATTCTGTCTGAGCAGGATTGGAGGAACATGGGCGAGATCCCGGAAGACATGCTTGCTCTGGTGTCGAGCGCGCTCAAGGCCCGGAGGTCCTTGCTGCTCACGGGTGTTGAAAACTTTCGCAAGAACAGGATGGGCGCCAGCGATGTCATGGAGGCTTGTGTGAATCGCAATTTTCATAATTGGTTGGGTAGGCCTCCCTTTGCCTTCTTTCCCCGGCCCCTTCTTATCATTTTGACAGCTAGTTATACCTCTCTTTCCAACAGGTTTCGAATCCCATTTGCTGACCTTACCTTGTTTTGCTAGCGGGCGAGCGAGTTTTTCAAAAGAACGCACTTCCATCGCCACCCCCTGCGGCGGAGCATCAAAACTCTTCTGGTTCTAAGAATGTACGACCGCCTTGCTTCCAAGAGGGTGGGCGCCACTACTACCTCCCCGACGTCACGGGTCGACCTAATCATAGGAGTGTAAGCCATTCTGCCGTGCTGGAACTACAGAAATCTTCTGCCGCTGCAGTAAAGACGACGACGCGCTATTCAAGAGAGGTTGGCGCAAAGCCCGTCATTGTCCCAGGTACAGACAAGCTGCCTTCATTCAACTTGAAGGCATCTCATGCTGAGGCTCAATCTCAGTCGCAGCCACAAGGACAGGTTGCTTCAAACCAGCTGGTCAAAGCGAGTGCTGATGGTCGCGACGAACCAGTTGTAGACGCGATGCAAGAGTCAGATGTGCAGAACAAGAACAAGAACCAGAAGGAGGAGGAGGAGCAGCGAGCGTTGGAACAGCTCCAGAGATCTCAAATCAGGGCTAGAGCTGACCAAGAGCTCGCGCCCATAGTAGTGACGAGCAGTCACACATCGACATCGCCGCTGTCTCAAGACAATCGTGTCGTGGACAAAGTTGCGCCTGTAGTAGTGGCAAGCAGTCACACATCGCCATCGCCGCT
This sequence comes from Claviceps sp. LM84 group G4, assembly GCA_018360345.1. Classification (NCBI taxonomy): domain Eukaryota; kingdom Fungi; phylum Ascomycota; class Sordariomycetes; order Hypocreales; family Clavicipitaceae; genus Claviceps; species Claviceps sp. LM84 group G4. The sequence continues at coordinate 4,445 of SRQH01000299.1, read as the reverse complement.
ATCTAAAGACAATCGAGTCATGGCCAAGCCCGAATCTAGCGAGAACATGTTGGCCGCGACAATAACACCTCCAGATCGACAATCAGGACCCATTCATTCTCAACACGTCAAGAAGGCCAGCCTGCCTAGCCAAATCGGCAGCACAGGGATTCCGAGTTGTAACCCGATGCCTGCTCATGACCGTCCAGCCGCGGCTAGTGGACAGCCTGCGTAGAACTCAGGAGACACTATGCCGCCGAGTAATGCACAGAATGACACGCGGAACCATAGCCTTCATCTGCCAAAAGTTGAGCACAAGGAACATAGACCCGTCCAGGCACCTGCCACAGCTCCTACTAGTGTCCCTATTCGTGCACCGGCTACCTCTTCTAATCTTTCGACGCCGCGCCCATCGATCGTGAGTGGCCAAATCACCAGCAGCATTGGTAATGATCTGCCTGCTCGACCGGCTTTCCTCGGTAGCCCAAGCGGCTTTCGTGGAAATTCTCCGCAACGTGGTCTCGGACATAGTAACACATCAGGTGATGTCGGAGCTCAAAAGAGCGTCAGTCACGTAGCCTCGAATCAGGCTCAGACCAGGTGGACAAGCGAGAAATCCTCGCACTCAACCGAAACTCTTCCACCACACTCACTTCCACAAAGACCTCCTCCCGCCACTGCACACCTCGACATACCAAGCTCTGGGGCTCAGCCTGAGAAAATGAGTCTCAACACGACTCCCAGTTTCCCGGATAACACGATGGTGTTATCTCCAGGGGGAGGACGAATGATCACCGGTCATCGTGGCGGACACAAGTTCAGAGGACGCCAAGACGTTTATCCAAACCAAAGGAATTTCAACAACGTCGGCCATTACCCCCCGCGAAACCGACAGCCTGTCATCGGCCCGGAGGCTTCTGAGCCAGTACAAGGCCACGTCCGACATTGGCGCCGCAATGATACACTACCCAATTCCAACAGTCGTTATTACAGCAACCCGCGCTGCCATAATAGCGGAACCGACCCCTACGAATACAACGACTGCGGCTGCGGAGACTGTTCTGGTAAAAATAAGAGCGTCTGGGTCAGAGTCAGAAACAGGGACTTTGACAACAATGATATCTTGGCCCGTCTCAAGTTTGGTCTGGGCACTCGTTTTGGAGACGTGGATGATGTAGTTCCTGTGCCTCACAGAACAGGGAGCGCATTTATCGTCAGGTGAGCTAGAATAACCAGAAACTAGAACTAGAAAGAGGAAAGCAACTTGACACTCACGATTGCCGATACTAACTTGGTTCACGTAATAGGTTCCAGAGCGAGGATTCTGTTACTGAAGCGCTAGGCATGGAACATCTCGATTTACCTGAAACGAACCTATCCATCTCGATAGAACCGACTCATCGCTCGAAGTGGATCGTCAAGACCTACTCTGGCGTTGAGCAAAGCAAGAGGCAGAATTTTGAACCAAGACATCATCATCATCATCTTCTTCAGCAGCCGCAGCAGCAGCAGTATTCATTCATGCCACCGCCTCAGTTTAATCCAGGAATGTACTCTGGCGTTATGGGCTGTGGTCCCATGCCATTTGCCCCCCGCGAGCCTCAGCATATGCGCCCATTCAATCAGCAGGCAATGCCCCCTCCTCATCCCAACTATCCATATCCGCCACGAGGACCCCCCGTGCCGCATCCTCAGTACAGGGGCCCTGATACTAGCTACGGACCAAACTGTGGCCCTCAGTACATGGGTGGTCAGCAGCAGCAACTTCCGGTGTGGCAGCTTGTGCCGGGACAACAAGGATTCCACCACGGATCTGGGCAGGCACCAGTCGGCCAGAGTGAAAAGACGGCTTCGTTGAAACCACAATTCATTGATTCAGCAGCGTGCAAAAGTCAGTCGAAGCCATCGTTTGAGGAGATGCCGAAGAACAAGGAGTTCTCAAGTCAATATCCTCCGCCTCAGCAGCAGCAGCAGCAGCAGCAGCAGCAGCAGCAGCAGGGAGCTGTCAGTCCTCAACGCCAACAAACCAGCGGTCAAGTCTCAAATCATGGACCAAAGGTATTGCTGCCCTCCGCGACGCTTCCAAAGGTGGCCGATGAAGAATCGAGAGACAAGGAAGGTCCTGCAAGCGCCAGTGTGATCGCTGCTGCCACATCGACGGGCAACATAGAGCAGTTGAGCACAGCGCTTAGGGAGGTAGAAGATGAATCTGCTGCCTCGGACGTAGATACCGCCGCTAAAGGGAACGATACGGTTGAGGCGGATCGAGAATCAGCTACTTGTGCACAAATTTCTGAGACTTTCGCGCTCACTGTCAGCGTTGTAGTGGATGAGCACTCGTCCGCCATCACAAGCACGTCGGCTGACAAGAAGGACGGGAAAGTCAGTGAACGGGCTTCAGATGGCACTGTCGCGCTGGTAAACGAGGCGTCAAAGACGCCCGTCAAAGATGAGGCCTCAACTGTCGTCGGAAAGCGTGCCGAATCAGTCGCTCGGGATCCTTGCTCGGATCCGGCCCCTTCGAATGCATGCACGCTGGCCCCGTCGTCTCAGTCCGATACCGTCCTAATGAGTGTGAGCCCTGGCGCTTCCTCGTCCAAGGCCATGTCCACATGCAGCACACCGAGAACAATGTCTCCTCATCAGGTTTACACAAAGACGCCATTCAACAGCGAGGCAAGAGACTCTAACAGTGGGAACTACCACCGCCTCAGTTCCCTTTCTCCGTCCAGCCCGACCCCAACGAACAGTAAATCAGGCATCGGAAAGGCAAGCAAGAAAAACGGAGATGGCCAGCAAAAACACGATAAAACAAATGAGAGCCCCCATGTTCTCAATGCTGCTGCCAAGGGATTCGAATTTCCCGGCCAGGGCAGAGGAACCATTCGTTTAAGAATGAAGACGGCCAAGGCAAGCGTCCTCGACGACACAAAGCCGCCTCAAGACACAGGAATGACTACAGTGAATGAACTTCGCAATCAAGATCAGCAGCCAATGCTGACCACTGATGCGACTGGTCTGCAGAAGCAATGTGCAAGTAAGGCTGAAGGTGAAGGTGAAGGTGAAGCTGAGGCTGAGGCTGAGGCTGAGAGCGAGACGAAAAGCAATGTTCAAGCGGTCCCTCCGGGCAAAGAGACGGGAGAAACGGTCTCACGGCCTCTACAGGTCGTTCTAGTCAACAGTGGGGAGAAAAGCGGAGGGAGCGTCCCTGGTGGTAAGGTTCCAGATCCAAAGACATCCGTGGCGAGCTCATTGAAAGTACCAAAAAGACGTAGACGTCACCCGAAAAAGAGTAGTATGTCGGCGCAAGAAAGCTGCAGTGACAGGGGAAACGGGTCTGACAGGAGCAGACAGGCTTCGCCCATGAACGCAGGTGGACGAGCCGTCTCCGGTGCGACTGCAGGATCTACATCTGCGGGAAAAGAAAGTCCAACGGCGCAGAGCGACAGAATATCGCGGAATCAACCCTCATCAGACAGCGTAGGAGCATCTCAGGCATCTCAAGCCAACGATGCAAACTGCTTCACTAAAGACAACAAGCCGAAGTTGCCAATTGCAGAATGCTTCACGGGCACATCTAAACAGATCGCCGCCCCGCAGGACGCTGACAGCAAAGCAGAAGCTCAAGGTACAGAAACTCGGCATTCATCAGCATCAAGCCCAGGAACACCGGATTCGGGAAGTGCACGGAAAGACGCCACGCTACGCAAGTCCACGAGTAGTAGCATGCTCGATGAGAAGGCGTGGCCGTCGCTCCCCAGTTCTGGAGCAGCGTCGCCGCGGGAGAAGAGCACGTGAGGACGGGAGATGAAGGACGATTTGACTGCCTAGGGAATGAACAGTGGAAAGGAAGGGTGAATGGATGTGGATGTGATGACTACGTGTGGAAGAAGGTTAGTGACTCGCTTGAGAGGTCAGAGACGATGGCTGTGTAGAATTGCCGGGACGGAATCGTAGATATCTTCGTTGCAACGAATAAGAAGTTAGTTGGTATCTTTAAGTCAAAGCTGAATAGAGTCGACACTGGACAGCCAACATATTGCCGCTCGTATCTGCTGCATACCTCTTGGCCACGACCCTCCTCCCCCTTGGTGATAGAAACGCAGTCCCGAGAGACATTCTCGAGTCAAGAGTGAAATCACCATGACTATTGCGATTGACATTCCTCAGCTTCGCCCTCTCTACCATAGGATTACGCTCCCGACAGACGTTTTTCACGTCTGTTTTTCCACGTGGCCACGTAAAAAGGCCGTTTCATAGCTCGCGTGCTCCCTCCTCCACCTCCCAAGGGCAGGCATATAATCCGCGCAAAACCAGCGTTGGTACACCCTTGATTCAACTCTATGTATGTACAATAGGCGCCCCTGTCAATCAACCCAAGCTTCATCACCACTGTAGGGGTGTTCTCGGGGGGGGGGGGGGGGGGGGGGGGGGGGGGGGGGGGGGGGGGGGGGGGGGGGGGGGGG
>SRQH01000298.1:0-31498 GCA_018360345.1 Claviceps sp. LM84 group G4 | reverse complement strand
CCACACCATACCCTCATATGTGAACTGAAAACTCGAGCATAAAGAGGCAAACACGAAATGTGCGCCTCCGCTACGCGTCGCCGCACGATTTCTTCAGTTTTGCCTAATGATGACAACGTGGGACAATGGAGACTGTGTGCACGTGACTTCTGCCATACCTATCCGTCAATTACTACCTTAGGTACTCCGTACCTACGTACCTGTTGCGAGTCAATAGAGCGGGGCGCCATTCTGAATCCCGTTGTCGCCTTGCCTGCAATTGAAAACAACATTCAGCACGACAACCTCGTCTGCCGCCAGTGGCCACAATACGATTCGCTCGAGCGTACGAAAGACCTCCGACCCCGATCTCATACATACTCCGCACGTGGCGAGAAAAATAAGCGGCTCAATCGATCGCCCCATCCATGCCACCCACCAGTGACCGACCACTGCCGTCACTAGACAAGGGGCAACGCGGTACCCCACGTGCGGCTGGCCTTGATCCTGGTCATCTTCTCCTCATGCTTCCTTTCATCCTCGTTTCAGGATTGAGGTGTGCTTCGCTGTCTGTTGCCACCGATTCCTTGTCCTTCCTTTGACCTCCTCCAGCACAAGAGGCCGCGACTACCATGATAATGGCTGATTCTGAGGAGCCTCAATTGACTACGCTCGCCGAGAGGATAGCTGCCCTCAACAAGCAAAAGAGCTTCGATCCCCTCGTCAGCAGTGTGGCTAACGCTGCGCAGAAACCCGGCAAGCGGCCGCCTCCTCCCGCTCCTCCTGTGCGTCCAGCAAATACCCAGAGACGACAAACCGTACCGGCAGTCGTCACCGGTTCGTCGTATGAGACGAGTCATGGTACATTGGCGACCTCAAAGGCGCCGCCGCCGCTTCCTCCAAGAGGCACGTCGACGTCAAGTACAAGCCGTGTAACAATACCGACGATGGGCAAAACCGCTCCCCCTCCTCTGCCTGGAAGAAGACCGATGCCGCCGACGCTGCCGACACAGACTCCGCCTGCGCTGCCTCGACGAACCTCGGGTCAGTCCACCTATCTCTCGGTCCGGCGGGATTCGACGTCGTCTGAGATTTCTCAGCATTCTGCCGTCTCCACACGTTCATTGAGCGGAACCGCATCGTCAAGCGCCAGCTACATGTCCGTCGGCAGTGCGACGCGTAAGATGGCGCCTGCCACGTTTGATCCAGCCAGTCTGCCTGCATTACCTCCCTCGAAGAGAGGCCTCGAGGCGAAAGCCAAGGAAGCCGCCGCAAGAGAAGCCGCCGCGAAGGAGGCGCGTGGGAACGAGATACGAGCGAGACAAGCTGCAAATACAAAAGATCCTCGGAATGCTATCAGTGCTTCGCCATGTCTGGCGCCAGCTTTGCGCCCTGTCCTCCCACCAAGGACGTCCAACTCGGCATCCTCGTCGACCCCTTCCACCACCACCACCACCACTGATACAGATGACGTCAAGCCTGTTGCACGAAGACTGCCTAGTAGCACAATCAGAGGCTTCGGCAGTGCCCAAGCTGTAAAGCCATATACTCTTCCTCAGAAAGGAGTTCAACGAGTTCCGTCGATATCAGCAAGCGATGCAGCACGTGGGGACGTACCGCCACCTGTGCCTCTGTCCTCCAGGCCCTCTGTTGCCGACGTCGAAGCCGTCTCTGCCCGAACTGTGGCGCAACAGTCTAGCAGCGCGATCGACGGTGGTGATATTGCGGATCCCGACGCATGCTGGGTATGCCGGGACTGGAGCCGACCCGACGCTGTAGCCGCACAGTTTCCTCGCCAATCACTGCCACGTCACGATATTGTCGGCCATCTTGCACGAGGACTCTGCGACCCATTTCCGTCTTACAGCGACAAAGCACGTGCCATATTTACTTGGTGCCACCACAACATTGCATACGACACGGTCTCATTCTTCAATAACGGCGTGCGCCATCACTCGGTGGAAGATACCATCACGAGCGGACTGGCAGTTTGCCAAGGGTACGCCGAGGTTTACATGGCAGTTGCGAGGCGCGCCGGCTTAGAATGCATTGTTGTCGCTGGCCATGGCAAAGGTTTCGGACACACAGCTCTACGGAAAGGCGAGAGGCCTCCCCCGGCTAAGCCTGACGGACACGCCTGGAATGCGGTGCGCGTAGATGGCGGGGTCTGGAAACTCGTCGATGCCTGCTGGGGTGCTGGGCACATCTGCTCGGCGTCCAACACGTACAAGAAGGAGTTCTCTCCCCGCGAGTTCACCTTGTCGAACGAGCTGTTTGGACGACGTCATTTCCCACGAGACCCAAATCACCAGTTCAGGGCCGATGGACGGGCCCAGTCGTGGGACGAGTACTACAGGGGCGGCGTGGATGGCGAGCCGTATCAGTGGTTTGGCACGGGGAACCACGAGGGATTATCTGAAGAGTCAGTCGAGCCAAAGAACAAGGATATTTCTGTACACAAGGAGCAAGTTGTGCGCTTTCAGTTCTCAAAGACGTGCGAGCATTGGACACCGGAGAAGGCGGGGTTGGGGAAACCTGCGCTGTTCTTGCTGAGCATTCATGGGCGCGATGGGCGAGTGGATGAACTGATACCGATGGATACGAACGGGTACTGGCACTGGGCGGATGTCCATGCGGCTGATTTGGGATCTCCTGGCCAGGCGGTGGAAATCATCAAGTTGGATAGCATGGATGGCAGGGATGCTCGTGGTGTTACGGCAGGGGAATTCATGTCCAAACGGGGGAGAGTTGGCATGTCGTGGTCGTATATCGCCAAGTGGAACTTGGTCTCATGAGGTAATGACTTGCATACGATATCATGTCGGCGTGGACTTTGCACTTTCTTTTTTTTTTTTTTCCTGGCTTGACTCTCTTTAATCTTCTTTTCCTCAATCTCAGTCTTGAAGACTACCTCAGTAGGTACATGCACGGCGTTTAGTGCTGGGAAACAAGTGCGTACACCCTGTCCAGAAACAAGACCACCATGTGCGGTCGATTGTCAGATGAAACTATTTCTTAACAAGAGAAACGAAACGAAACAAAGTAGAGACACTAGAACACAAATTAAAGTTATCTTGTATCGACTATCTAAAAGGGCAATATGTACGTACCAAAGCTTCCAGCATGCACTGAGTACTGACTCCTGGAGTCCTGAGTCCTGAGTCTTGACGTCGTGCCGCCCCACATTTTCCGCAGCTGGCAAATGTCAACGTGGCAGCTGCCGTCGCATGATGCCAGTCGGGTTCATCTCCGAATAGACTCCGATTCACCTCCTTCAAGAACCTCGTGGCCCGCAACTCGCACTCGGCGCAGCTGCATCCATTCCTTTATCCTCCACGCCCTGAATTCCAACTGCTTGATTGCCAGTTTTTTTTCAGTTTTTTTTGTTTTTTTCCTTTTCTTTCCTTTTGTTGTCCTTGCCGCCGGCTTCACAGCTAGTCATTCCTACCGCGACGCCCGAAACGAACGCCGAACCGTGCGCCATCCTTTGTCGGCTGGCTACCTATCTACAACTCGTATCAACTCTATATATAACGTTATTTGAGCGACATTCGGTATAGACCCTCGGCACTTGGAAACGGGCGCGACATCCAAGCATATGGCTCCTCTTCCATCAACAATGCTATCGACCTCGGAGACATAATAGCCTCGCCAGCAATCAACTCCACGCTCCATATCACGCCCTTGCAAACCAGTGACCACCATGGCTGCTGTCACGCCGTCCTCAGCCTTCTTCTCCCCCACCGCGCTCTCCCGTCAAGAAACCACAACGCTGGTCCTCCTCTCGGGCTCATCTCTCGCCGTACTCGCCAATACCCTCCGCGGCGATGGAGGTGCCCCCCTCATCGCCTCGCTGGCCCTTTCCGTCGCCGCCTTCTCCCTCTGCTATGCCATGATCCGCTGGCTAGGTCCGACGTTTATGCGCGCAGGCTTCCGCGGCCGCGATCTCAGCAAAACAACACAAGTTGAACTACCCGAGTGCATGGGCGCCGTTTGCGCGGCCGTCTACCTACTCGCCGTCATTGTCTTCATCCCTCTGCCCTTTTACAAGGACATCGTGGCGGCTACATCGGGGGGAGGAAACCGCGATGTCGTAGTCGAGATGCATTCCTCCATGGACTACTCCGACACCAACTTCGACGCCAGTGGCAGCGGCAGTAGCAGTAGCAGTAGCAGCAGCAGCAGTGGCGGCCGGTTACTGCACAAATTCCCCCATAACAAACTAGCCTCCTATCTCGGGGCCATCATCTCCCTGCAGACGATTGCCCTGCTCGGCATCGGCGACGATCTTTTCGACATTCGCTGGCGCCACAAGTGGTGGATCCCAGGCCTGGCCAGTATCCCCATCCTCGTCGTCTACTTTGTCGACTTTGACGTCACATCCATTGTCATTCCCGTCCAGCTGCAGCCCTATCTTGGGGAGCTATTCGACCTCGGGCCCCTCTACTACATCTACATGGCCTGCGTGGCCATGTTCTGCCCGCAGAGTATCAACATGCTCGCCGGTATCAACGGCATCGAAGTATCCCAGTGCGTCGTCGTGGCCCTCCTCATAGCCTTCAATGACTGTCTGTACCTCTTGACGCCGTATCCGCATCCGGCGACGGACTCGCATCTCTTCTCCCTGTATTTGCTTCTGCCCTGGATAGGTGTCTCCTGCGCACTCCTCTTGCATAATTGGTATCCCGCGCGGGTCTTTGTCGGAGATACATACTGCTATTTCTCCGGAATGGTGTTCGCGGTGGTGGGAATCTTGGGTCACTTTTCGAAAACGCTGGGCCTGCTGCTCGTGCCTCAGATTTTTAACTTTCTGTACTCGTGTCCTCAGATCTTTGGGCTTGTGCCGTGCCCAAGGCACAGGCTGCCCAAGTTTAATGCCCGGACTGGTCTGCTGGAGCCGTCTGTGACGTCGTGGTCTCCGGACTGTCAGCCTCATCCGATTATTGCGGCGGCTCTGCACCTCTTGGCGAGAGTGCATCTGTTGCGTGTGGCTACGGACGAAGAAGGCCGTCTTGTCAGCACGAGTAACTTTACCATCTTGAATTTGTGGCTCGTTTGGAGGGGGCCGTTACGGGAGGACCGTCTGGCGTGGGAGATTACTCTGCTTCAGCTATTTGTGGGTCTGTTTGGCTTGTTCGTGAGACATAGGCTGGCTCTGTTGGTCTTTAAGGAGGACAATTGGGGGACTTTATCTCATCAGTAGATGGTGTCACGACATGGAAGGAAGGGGAGAGTTGCTTGTTCATATAGAGCTTTGAAACATTTACATGAGGACGCTGCTGGATACCACTGTGTGTGTGTGTGTGTGTGTGTGTGTGTATTGATTACGTACTTGATACACTTGTTGGCGAACTGGTGGGTTGTTCGCAATGAAACCTGCCTACTTGAGTTAGGTATGTAGTTGAAATACAGTGTAACTAACCACAGTTGACCTTATTACTATGTTTCAGATTGTGAACTCTCGTCCTTCCCATCATGATAATGATAGATACATACTCATCACTATTACGCAAGCACCAGGTACGTGGCGTTGGGCCAGGGCCGGGGGCGCCTCTCGCAGCGATGGAGGCCCATGAGGTTCCCCCCTTCGGGGACCCTTCGGGGAAGCTCGTAGGGCCTTTTGGATAGCCTTTTCGACTGACTGGTCCATCCAGGTTTTCGATCGTAATAGTGTTGCTGCTGGGCGCGGAGCGCCGTGGCTCGTTGGTCGCGTTCCCGACGCGCGTCGCTTCGGCGTTTAGCATGCTTTGGCAAGCTTTCCACACGCCCTCCAGCGCTGGAGGTTGCACCAAGCGGGCAACTATATCGAAGTCTGCTCGTAGCCTGTAGGTGTTGCGGCACTCGTTCCCGCACCGCATGCGCCTCCGGTGAGACCGTCTCGACGTTGACGCTGCCGAGCCCGGAAAGGGGGTGGTGGCGGCTCTGGGCGAGGCCACGCGTTCCGGAGTCAATGTCCATTGGAACCGCGCCGTCCGCCGCCCCAGCGCTTTGGGCGTCACGCGCCATCGCTTACTGGGGGGTATTCGGTGCTGCGGATCTATTTCTCTGGGGTTTTGACTTGTTTTGGTGTGTACCGCGGCGATTCCACGGTGCGGGCGAGTTTTTGTTCGTTCTTTCTATTACCCTCGAGTCATATTTCGTTGCGGAGATAAAAGATGACCATCAAACGGGACCGGAATCGTTCGGGCCACAGCGCGGAAGCCGAGAGGCACCGCAACGCGCGCCCCCCTCGTGATTGGAGTCGACAACATAGACGCAGCCAACCGGCTATGCACTTCGGGAGTCATCTACAAAGCAGAAATATTCGAAGCCGAACCCTACAACGAAGCAATCCGGCCACGGCAGTGTTACAACTGTCATAAGTTCGGACACATCGCAGCATTCTGCAACGCCACCGCCAAGCAACCATCGGAACAGGAGTGCCCGGCGCCTCACGGAACAGCTCGGGAAAAGTGCCCCAACTGCTCCGGGGCTCACCCGGCATGGTCCAGGCTCTGCCCCGTGGCCAACACGCAGTAGACAGCGGCCAGAGCGGCCTACCCTAATCGACCGAGGGAATTCGCTCTATACATCCGTCGTCGAAATTGGTGCAGAAAAGTGCCCGCAGCGTCGCCGTATATACGGCCTGCCGAAGGCGGGGGCATTTAACCGACTGCACCAAAGATGAAATAATGCCAGCAAAGGACAGCGGAGAGTCTGTGACGAAGTGTTGTCCGTGTGAAATACCACCGATGTACACCGCTCTCACCGCGACAGCAGCAGCGATCAACGGTGGCATTGATGTGAAAATGGCATGAATGCGAAGGGTGGAATTCATGTGAGACCGCGTTGTTCGGCCGTTGTATCAAGGACAAAGCCTGAGTCTGTGGCCGCGGTTGCGCCGTTGGCAGGGCAGACGGCGCCTTGTTGCCGCGATCGAAGGACCCGCCGATCCAATAGGCAAGATCCGATCAACGGGTATTCCGCCATAAAAACCTTTTGTGTTCGAGAGGCGAGTCTGTAGTTTCCGGTGGATCGACTTGGCCGTCTTTCTTGACAAGTTAACGTTGCGGTACCGACCCAGGAAGCTGATAATCGCGCGCCAGGTATCGTGATGAGTGGTGACCGTTGACTGTCTCTCGCAGAGAGAACTGAGTTGAATCGGCGAGTTGATCGCAGAGAAGCGTGAGGCAGTATTGCCTCAGGTACCTAGCGGAGTGCTTCGGGAATAGGCAAAGGAAGTAAAGATATGTGGTGGGTGTGGTGCGCAGTCGAGATGGCAGGCAATCTCCCGTGTCGGAATGGTTCTGCCAAGTAGAGCCGGGCGGTCCGACAACGCGCTCCGGATCATGCGAAACGCACTTCGGTGTTCGCCTTGATTCTATGACAGGCCCTGTCGGCCTATCAACGAGATAGACCTAACCGTGGAGGGCCGTATAGACCAGAGAAGCCGGATTCTTCTGCGTGAGGCACGCGGAGTGCATGTTGTTTTCTGGGCACGCGAGTGCGAAGTGTCTGTGAGAGCAAGCGGGGGTGAAATGTCTGTGAGAGCGAGCGATTTCGAGATGTTTGTGAGGGCAAGCGAGTGCCAAATTTCTGTGGAAGCACGCGAAGTGCGTCGATAGTCACTTCGAGAGCTTTGGCGACTGGAAGGACGGAAGAGAGCGCCACCGGTTCGTGAGAGACTGTTTCTTCGTGAGAGTGCGTGGAGCCGAGTGTCCGGAAAACGCTGCGCCCCGAGGGCAGGAGAAGAAGCCTTACAATTGTCCTATAACGCAAAAGTATAGTTTTCGAGAGTCGCGCTGGGAGACTTGCTGGTAATGACGTGGGCGAGTGAAGGGAGGCGTTACCGTATGTAGCGTTGAAGCTATCTAGCTGAAGTTGCCTCGTCGGACTTCGGGTTGAGAACTCCTCAGCCCCTTGTCTATTCGGGATGAATTCCTTCCGAGAAGCAATCTGACCCGGTTGAAGCGGTCGTGATTGAGCGTAGTGTAGCTTCGGCGGGGCCCTCCGTCCTTGAGGAAGGCATCGCGGCGATTCGGCCGAAGGCTAGGAAAAGGTACAAAAACCAAGTAAACCTGAAAGCGGTCGAAGGGGGTTCGATTCGATCAGTCTTTGAGAGGCCTTGGAACCTTCGAAATGCTGTGAGCTTCGGAGAGGGTTCCGGATTGGTCTCTGCGATCGGTTGCTTGGTGTTGTGAAAAGGAGAAGTTTATGGTGGGGCACGATGTGGCTCCGTCCTATATAAACAACTTTCCATTTCTTCACATCATGGTACATCTTCTCATCAAAAGATAAAGAAGACGAGGCAAAGCAACCGAGCGATCTGTCAGGCCATTAAGCTGTCAGGGTCTTATCTCTTCCTTCCACCCTTGAGTTTTCTCACGAATTCCGTTTCCAAATATATAGAATACTTTGAGGAAAAGAAAAGGTTTAATGAGTATTGACTTCCCCCCCCTGATACAATACAATTGAAACGCCCGAAGTCCATTTGATATTCCTTATTCCTATCCCTTCCTATCCTCCCTATCCCTATACCTCCTTATCCCTGCCCTAGTCATCCCCCATAACGCCAAGTATTCTCTGTTCCCAGCCTATCGTCGATGATATCAATGTACAAAACAAGACGATACAAGAGGCCGTTTTGCATACATACGCCACCAAAAAAGATTCCCAAAAAATGGGTAAAAAAAAAAAGACAGGAGAACAAAACAAAAACATAGTTATTGGAACTGCTCGCTTCTGGCGAGGTTATTGACTCCTGTTCTTCCCAAGTAAAGCAAGGCTTCTCCCACACTAATCAAACACACGTTCAGTAGACTATGACGACTTAAGAGAGCACTGGCAGTCGCGTGAACTACTCCTCAGCCTTGTCGAGCGGTTGCGGCTCGGCGACAATCTCAGCCTTGGCATCTTCAGGGCTTGAAACGCCGGGCTTTGATTGTGCTGATGCGCCACTGCTCGCCTTGATGGCTGCCTTATTGAGACGACTCCTGTAGTCACTGAGGCTTAGCTTCTTCTTGATCGGGCTGGGATTCACGGCCATTCCGTTCAGCGAGCCTGCACTAAACGGATTCGACAACGGCGACAGCCCCGTTGAGCTCGAAGCAGATAGAGGCGTTGCGACAGACGAACTGTTCAGGGTCGTGTTGTCGAAGGCTGGCACCGGGGGTAATTGCACCCGCAGCTCCGGTGTCTTCGTACTTGTCGCCTCCACCGGGCCTTCATTCGTCACCGAGGTTGAATTATCAGTCATGTTGCCATCAGTGATCTGCGACTTTGGTGAGGGAGCATCGGAGCCGAGGCTGGCGTTGGAAGGTTTGCGCCCGCTAATCAGTGAGCCCGCGTCTTGAGCGCTCATGTTAGATACTTGGCTGCTAAGCGAGGCCTTCCTTCGAACTTCTGCATCGGCAATACATCGGTGTCTGCTATTCATGAGTCGCTGCGACAACGAGATGACACGTTTTCTGATGGGCAGTGGATGACAGAATTGACTGAACCACTGCCCTTGGACGGGATCGGTCTGAACGGCAACGTCACGGTAGTTTGACCGAGGTCCCGTAGACGACTGTCGCGAGCGGGATGGATACGTCGTCGAACCCTGCCCTTCCTTGGTCTTGGCGTGTCCTATGCTTGGAGAATGGGCGCTCGATGGCGAATCGGATATGCCCCGCCACGTCCCGGAATCGACGTACTGCACCCCTGATGAAGAAGGACCGGCGGAAGCAGCAGGACCGGCGGATCCATTTCTTGACTTCGACTTGATAGACGCACCTGCTCCATCGGATACTCGTTTCTTCTTCCTCGACGGTTGTTGCTGCTCCATTCTGCGGAACGAATCCTCAACCATAGCAACCTTCCTCTTATCTCGATCCGTCGGCTCTGTCAATATGCCAAGCTGGTCAAAAGACCCCTGGAGGGGTGTGCGGTCGCGACTTGAGTGTTTGCTCCGAGAGCCATGCTCGACATCCATAGTGTCATCAAATTGGCCCTCACTAGCGGCCCTGCTGTTGGTTGGCGAAGGGGCGTGGTTGCGGGCCTTTTTTGACTTCTTCTTGCTGTTCCGACTCTGACTCTTACCAAAGAGGTAATGTCGGTGAAATCGAGCAAAGGCACAATTGTTCTCAAGATCGCAAGCACAACCACCATACTCTGACAAGATGCGATCGATCCAGTTGGAAATGGCAGTGTACTCGGCGGGATCCAGTTCAGGCTCTTCTGATATTGCGTTAGTGTCTTCGTCACTAAGTCCCAGCAGATGGAGCCATCGATCTCGAACGCTCTTTTCTAAGCGAAAGTCCCAAGGCAGGGTGATTTGTTCGTTGGCTGGAATGTACCGGTCACTGACAAGCCAGAAGTGATATTCGGAGCCTTCAGAAAGGTAGGTATCCAGCTGAGCATTCGGCTTGCAACTCCTCCGAACATACCTAGCTGAGGACCCTTCTTTCCTGGTGTCAATGTAGAGCGGTAGCGCGGGATGGAGAAACACAAATGGTAACGGCGATGACAAGTCTGCCCATAGATTTTCTGGGTCAGCGCAATAATCTTTCTGGAATCCAACCGCTCCGTTCAACTCAATCAGCGGCACGTCCTTTTCAATAGGTGCAGTGGACTTGACAAAGCGCCAGCGAATAATAGTTCCCGGTTCCGGAGACCGCATCTTGTCCGTGACTTCGAGCTTGGGCTGATTCTCTTCCAAGTTGGGTGGCTCATCTTGCAGCACTTCAGCTCGTGTTCTGCCTACCTCCTGCTTCATCGTGTCGGGCTCTCGGAGCCATCGGGAGAGTGCTCGGGGGATGACCAGGCTCACAAACGCGTTGTTGTGCGTATTGGGAACTACTTCTTGTTCTTTGTAGAGGGAGTAGAAGCCCGTGGAGTAGTGGTGAATTTGGAAGCCATCAGGTAAGTCAGGGAGAGCGGTGGCAGGGCTGGAGAGCCGAGCAGCGGCCGGGCGTGAGGTATGGCCGTAAGATGGGCTTCGCTTTGGGGGCAGAGAGGTGACGGAGTGTGCAGATCGGTGTGAGGTTTTGACTTTCTTGGCCAAAGGCATGGACAGCGGAGGACTACCCACAACTTTCCCAGATCCGACGTTGACGTTGACATGCAGTTCGTTCAGCTTGTGTTTCTTTTTCATGCTTTTTGTTGGCGGTCGTTTCGCTCTCTTGTGCAAGGAGCCTGCTTGTGAGGACACAACGGTGTCCGCATTCCGTAATCGAAGTGTTCGCTCGATGGCTCTTTGCCGGTCGAGAGGCCGAGGCTGGCAGTCAGCGCACGAGTGAGCAAATTCCTTTTTGAGTGCTTCATCTTGATTGTTCGGGTAGAAGCAGTCGATGTGCTGCCAAGTATCGCACGTCTCGCAGTAGATGGTATTTCCGTCATCGTCGCAAAAATTGCAGATACACTTGATGGTGTATGGCTCTTCTTCTGCTTGCTCTATGCTCGGGTCAATAGAAGGGTCATCTTTGACGTTCACGTCCACAGGCGCAGCTTGAACGTTCTGACTGGGAGTGACTGCCTGCGTTGACGGCGGCACGTGCGTTTCAATCATAATCTGAGAGCCTCACGAGAGAAAATTGGCGGCGAAATCGTGAGTCGCATACAGGAATCAACGTCGCGATCTTGAGAGCATGACGACGCCTCGACCAAGACACGCGCCCTTGGTGTTGGGTTGCAGCGTAAGGGCGCCGCAATAATCAAGAACGAGGTTATCCACGCCACCGCTCCGGAGTAGTATAGAATCGGACGTCGCCCTTGCCAACGCAGCTTCTGACGGCGAGAACGACTTTTTCAATAACGAGCGTACAACTTGGAGCAAGCGGTGCCCAAGGTGTCGACAGTGAAGGGGCGAGGTGAGGGTAGCGATCCAGGAGCTGGTCGGAACAAAAAAGCTCAGCGAACCGACACTCTGACAAATCTTTTCCTACCAGACGACGAATTCCACAGCACGAATCAAGGAGTTCTAGAGGGCGCAGAAGGACGACGGAAGGGGCCTAATGTCGTGGAGGCTTCGTCGTGGCACTTCCCGGAGGAGTGAAGAGTTCGAGTGCGAAGGTTCCGCGCCTGACGTTCGGAGATTGCGCGTCTGCTAATGTGACAAGAGAAAGGCCACGATAGTCAGATCGAGTCGAAAAATAAAGCGTCTTCGGACTGAAATGGGGATTTGCATAGATAGGCAGGGTGGCTGTGGGAGTGGAACGGAAGAACAGTAAGAATCGGCGACTGAAGGGGAGAAAGGGACAAATCGTGGTTCCGCACCAGGGACGGGACGGGGGATGGAATTTGGGGGGGGGGGGGGGAGAGAAGGAAGGAGCGGATGGGCCATGGCCCATGGGCAGGGCCGCCGATGGGGCGAGCGACAGAAACAGAACACAGAAACAGACAACAGACACCCCCTTCACTCTCAATTAAGTTGTCTGGTCCACTGGCACTCAGGCTGCTCGGGGAGTCTTGGGGGCTTTTGGGGGGGCTTTGGGGGGCTTTGGGGGGCTTTGAAGGAGGACAACCGCCCGGAATGGGGGGAGAGGAGGTACGTACATACCTCCGAGTCTCTGACACCTGTTGTAAGTTGTAACCTGTTAAGGCTGGCTGTAAGCAACGCCGCAGCATCCCTCGGACACGAGCATCTCCCTGCTTCGGAATTCACTCAGCGGGCCGCGTCAACGCGCAATGCGACTTCTTGGTCCATCGGTCCAACCGTCCAAGGCCGAATCCGCCATTTCTCGATTGCAGCAGAAATAGGCAGCTGTATCCGCGACCTTGTGCGCGTGCGCTCGCGGCTTGCGGGCCGCAGCAGAGGCGTCTCTCATTCTTGAAGTTGAGGGCTATTGTTCTAAGCCCTGTGATGCACCGAGCCCTGAAGAAGCATCGAGAGTGCGGGCAACAAGGCGTGAGTGAACATATTGCAAATTTGCAATGATGCTGATTGCCGGAGCTTGGTGCGGTGCTTGGTGCCCGATGCTGATGTTGATGCTGATGGCTGGTGCGCTGATGCTGATGTTGATATGACCGACTGCCAACGTGTTGCGTTTAGAAAACTGCAGCGATCTGAATCTCACCGCCAACGCCGTCGACAAGACGACTCTCTTAGTCTCTTTCAGCTGCGAGCCTGCGTGCGGCCCCCTGGTCTTGCTCAAAGTGGCACGGTATGTTGGTGGGGATGGGGATTTGCTTTCATCCTGTTTTCTTCCTCTGCTCTCCCTTGTTTTTTCCTCCTCTTTGTCTTTCTCTCTCTCGACGTGTCATGTGGCGGAGAGGGGGGCTGCCGACTTCGGCCACGAAAACTGGCGGCCTCTGCAAAACCTGCAGAACCGAGATGAACGTGTGACGTGGGCACACTAACAACGAGACCAGGCCGTTCTGGGACGGACGCTGATTGGCGCTAGTCCAGATGCCCCAGTCGCGGTGGAGCTAATACTTCTCTTAGATTGGCTCAACTGCAGTCACTGAGTTTGAAAACAAGTTTCTTTCCCAAGTTTTGTATGTACATGTACCTGTACCTACCTACATACTCCGTAGACTCGGCCCTCGGGTGTGAATCGTGATCACTGATGATGCTCTGCTGGTGGCGGAGCTGAAGCTTGAGATGCCACGACAAGTCAAAGGCTTTCTTTTTCTTTCTCACCAGATACGGAGTATACGGAGTACGTCAACAGATGGGCTTGATCCACTTCGTCCGTCATCACGCCTTTTCCGCCGGAACCGACTTTAATAATTCACCTCCGTCTTATCGTCCGTTCGACAGGATGATACATACCTATACCTAGGTACATACGCACATACGGGGCGTTTGGACGGTTTCGCTGCTGCAGTGTCTGCCGTCTCCTTCGAAACATGCAATGTGCCGAACCGCTTCACAAATCCGTCTCGAGTCGAATCTTGACTGCGATAACAGTACGGAGTATCCTTACTCCGTAGGTATGCGAACAATCTACTTGTCTAGGTAGCCCAAAAGATATGACTCTTTCTTCATTCCCATGTCCTTTGCGAAATGAAGTGATGAGATGGAAACGCCTCAAGCTACATACCTACTTGCATTATGTAACTGTGTGTCGCGACTCGCGGGGTCTCATCGCCGTTCTTGATTATACGGAGTAACGCCGACACGAAGACACCTTCTTCTCAGAGCTGCGTGGCAGCGTGATACTACTATGGACTCTGGAGTATGGACCTACGGAGTAGGTATATGGATGAAGTATGTACATACATACCTATCAGGTAGGTAGGTAGGTGTCCAAGACAATGAATGACAAGGGGCACAGGGGTGTACGGAGTATCTATTGTACCTGGTACCTATGCATACCTACCTGTAACCTATATCTACGGAGTATGGACCATGTTTCGGATCATTGCTCGGCGCACAATTGCTTGAAAAGTCTGTCTGGTCCAAGAAGGGCTAACGAAATCACCAAAGTTCAATCCGCCGTACCTCATTACTTAGCCCTGTCATCGGACAAGATTTGCACGACTATTGATTGAGGCGCCACGATGGCCAACATCGGGCGATTCACCTTCCCTAGATGCCGCCAGTGGCGATTTGTGTGAAACACGTCCTGCTCGTTCGTACATGCGTTACATACGTACCAATATTGAGCTGATGCCTCCCCGAGATGCGCAAATTCCACCACAGATCCATAGGTTCTCCTTCATAACATGGTATACCACCATGGCAATAATGGAAAATGTAGAAATCAAAAATTGCGCCCCCAATGGCCCCGAAGGACAATTGAGCACAAGACGACTCCGCGATGTGCAATGCAGGTGTCCTCTGCTAGTATCCCGTTTTCGTGATCTCGGGATGCTGGAACAAGGTAAGTATGAAAAGGAAAGAAAAGAACAGGCAGAAGATGGGAGCGAGGGCGAGATTATATACCTCATCTTGGGCACTGGTCCGTGCGTCTTGGGCCGTCACTTGACGGACATTGCATCCACTTTTTGAGTCGGCGAAACCACTCTTCCCTTCCGTCCACGGCCGTCTGCTCAAAGGAACAACGGCTCCGAAAGATCTGAGGAATGACAGCGAAAGTACGTTGTAATAATTCGACTTGTTGAGAATGCTGCCCTTTTCTCCAGAGAAGGACAGTGTATTGAGAAAGGTGCGCCGTCCATTTGGCGAGTAAGCTAGTCGTCATGTTGACGACGCGTACAAGGGGTGCCGCGGCAAGGCAATACCTCCTAACTTGTAGGTGCGTTCATAGCAGCAAGATGGACAATCGGAGTTCAACGAAAGCATTTCCATTCAATGTAGGGCTTTCCTCATTAACAGAGAAGAATATCAGGCTACTGATGTCTCATATTTAACCGCATACTGTGTTGATGCAAGGTAGAGACGACCTGCCACTGTGACTCTTCGCACTAAAGGGACGAAGTTTAACCTGGTTAGATTCGTTTCCGACGTCCGTCCGACGCCACTGTGAAGTCCATGATTCGTCCCAGCAACATCAAGCCTCCTGAGATAGAGAGCCATCCGAAATGACAACCCCATCGCCACCGTCAGCAATGGGAAAATTCACTTCCTAGAACCATCGTTCGTCTTCACGAAGTTCGAAGGTTCAAGCCTGAAGTGTACGGCACTGAGCACCACGATCGATCTCATCACACGTCGCATTGGCCTACCTGATATTTGCGCCAGCCTCTGCACTGACTGATTCTCCTTGACCGAGTGCCTGGACAAGCTGGGAACGACAAAGGAGGAGAGGCTTATGATGGACATCATGGCATTGAGACAGTCATACGAGCGCCGCGAGATCTTTGAAATCCGATGGATCAACGGCGACGACAACATCGCAGATGCAATATCGAAGGTATCGCCAAATCGTGCGCTTGGACAATTTGTTGACAACAACGCAGCTACGATTCGTGTGGAGGAAATGGGCCGCAAGCTCTCAAGAGGAAACGAAGATTGGACAATCCGACTATGTAGCGGATTCGATACAAGAAGTGGTTTGTTTTCTGCCACACAGATTGTTACCAAGGCCTTTTTCTGTTTGTTTGCTATGTCCTGTTTTGGCCACCACAGATTGATACCAAAGTCTGTTTTTCTGTTTGTTTGGATATAACTTTGCTGACGACCTTACGATTCCTCTCTTAACGATAAAAAAGATAGAAGTCGCGAGGGTTGGAATCGCTGCCCTCAAGGCCTCAACGACGCTAGCGCATACGTGGCTGGCTACCTAGGTACTGACACGTGTGCGCGGCTCTCTAGTCTACTGCCACCTGGACGTGGCTACTGCTAGTACATACGAAGCCAACACACCTCGTGGTGTTTTAAGTTTATATGGCTATCCACTGTTTGCTTTCTCCCTCTTCTAGATAGCTGCCATGAATACGATAGATTATTCATGACGGTTCACCTCACGCGTATACGCAACTCTCGCGGATTTATTCCAACAAACACGATTCTCCTTTCTCTCCTCATGACAATCAATCCTTTCTGACGCTATACTACAGCACCTACTCTAGGCCAGTCCATCACAGCTATAATCCTGTGCATCAGTCTCCTCGGCGCGTTTACAACAACATCTGTAGACATTCGGTCATTTCCGTCATCTGTTTCTCCATATTCGAACGAGACGGCTCGCATATAGCTGGCATCTGTAGGCATAGCCGGGACCGACAATGAGAATTTCCGCTGTCATCCTGTCTGCCCTGGTGGCTCCCTCTGCTGCACTGAGCTTTCAGAACGTCGATGCTCAGAGAGGCATCCCATCTAATGAGGATTTGAAAGTCCCGGGACATAGTACGGTAGAGTATTGTCCCAACAAGAAGTCTGAGGGATACGTCAAATTGATTTCAATTGGTTTAAAGTGATTGCCCCTCCACAAACTGCCGAGCGTGTCCTCGTCTACAGTCTAACATTCTTTCTGATAGTCGCGGGGTTCTTTCCTTCACGGCCCGTGTAACGAGAATTATCGAAAAGAGGTCGTACATGGACTTGACAGTTAAGTACGGGGATATTCGGCTCCTTGCGACTACGACCGACTTGTGCCAGCAGATAACCGAGGTCGGACTCAGGTGCCCCTTGAGGTATGGTGAAATATCCTTTACAAGGGCGGTCACGCTTCCCAACAAGAACCAGATTCCACCGGTACGTCCTCGCCCATGCGAAGGGAGGAAACGAGCATCATAACAAAGGTGTGGCTAATAACTCAATACTGCAGGGCACCTACACTATAACAGCTGATATATTTTCTGTCACTCACAGCCGAATCACCTGCCTGACTGTCACGGTCAAGTGGCCTGGCCTAGAGTATCACTCTATCTCACCCACCATCGTGGGGCCAGTAGGTAGCTCGCCAACGTACGAAGTACCCGGTGAGGGACAACATGGCTTTACCCCGCCACGATTTTAACAGGTCAGGTACATACCTGCATACCTACCTATGTACCTACCATCAACAGGTGCAATGCCGGCGGTTCAGATTAACAAGCCGTTGACTTGATGAATGCATTCGCAAATAAAAAATTAGACTTAGGTTCAAACTTCATAGTGACACACTAATTGATTGTTCACATCGTCGCTCGATTCTAGGAGTATCCCTGACGGGCGTCGCAACTTTCGCCGCCGTAATGAGGCTGCTGGCAATCAAAATTGAATCATCACTGAAGTCCACCACTCTTGACTCTTGACTCTTGAGTCTCTTCAGATAACGTCACGAAACTCTGCGATCTACGGAGTATCGCTCTATCGCTCCACCATTGATGTATAACCGCAACACCGAGTATGAAGGTACGAAGCGGTTGCATGGTTGGTCACCTGATTAGCTATGTATTTACGCACAGAAACACCACGTAGGGCATCAAAAGAAACACAGAGAGACACAATATTGACCCGAAAACTTCCTTTTGTGCCTAAAATGATTGCCTATCAAATCCGCGCACTTGCATTGAATAGCAGTACATATCTTCTTTTGCTGCCCTCAAATATCACAATTTGAAACGGACAGTCGATAAGCCGGGTACATTTCGACGAACGCCCGTAGACACAGAGCGTTTTCGAGCGCCATGATCACGACCAATCTTGACGTACGCTGCGGTGAGCTGTCCGTCGATCACGCGATAATTATCAAGGCGATCTTGTTAAAGGCCATTCCACTCTGTGGTAACCCATCGCTGCAGAAAGGCAAGAAGCTCGTCAAGAGTGGAAAACTGGTTACTGCACAGAGGGAAGCAGGCAAGTTTCGAATCGATGATCATAGCTGCCTGACAACTCGCCAAGCAAGGTCTGCGTCGTGGGAAATAATGAGAGTATTCGCGTGAATTACAGAACAGGGATCAAAAGATCAGGATCAAGAAGTTGAAGTGAGAGGGATCAATTTGATGGGAGTCGATTAATCGTCACTGATGATACGACGGCAAGGTGATGTTGATGATGTTGATTAAAAGTCGTATCAAAAGCCCCACTTCCACGACGACGCAAGTTGCGGCGCCCGACAGGGATAAGTACTCCGATTCTACTCCGTAGTGATGCTTCCGTACTACGGAGTACCAATAATTAGCCGATGCCTTCCCAAAATGCACACATTCCACCATAGATCCATAGGTTCTCCTTCATAACATGGTATATCACCATGGCGATAATGGAAAATGTAGAAATCAAAAATTGCGCCCCCAATGGCCCCGAAGGACAATTGAGCACAAGACGACTCCGCGATGTGCAATGCAGGTGTCTTCTGCTAGTATCCCGTTTTCGTGATCTCGGGATACTGGAACAAGGTAAGTATGAAGAGGGAAGGAAAGAACAGGCAGAAGATGGGAGCGAGGGCGAGATTATATACCTCATCTTGGGCACTGGTCCGTGCGTCTTGGGCCGTGCTGAGAACGGCTCACTTCAAGTCACTAGACTTACCTAGCCTCTAGGTACATAGGTACCTATGTAGGTACGGAGTACGGAGTACGGAGTACATATATCCACTTTTTTGTTCGGCGACTGCTCAATTGGCAAAGAAAACAACGGCACAGAAAGATGTCCGGAATGACAGCGAAAGTATGTACGTGGTAATTTGACTTGTTGAGAATGCTGCCCTTTGCTGAAACTCTCCTCTCCTATCACTCGTTTGTCTGTCCAATTCTTGTTACGTGCACCTAGGTATAGGTATCGGCACCTACATAGGTTGTATGTACTCCGTACAATGTACATATGTACTTGTTACTCTCCTTAATTTCTTCGCCGCCCGTGAGCCAAACGCGGGGGTTTCCTCCCTCCCTCGCCTTTCTTCGCGTCGTTGTTCATATCGCCTGCTGATGCCGATTGCCGAAGCACGTCAAGGTCAACAAGTCTTTTGTTGGTTGCTCATGGCAAGGAATGCAAACAACTGGCCGGTCGCTGGGGGGCCAGCCGTTTCCCTTCCGAAACACCTTGACATCTGTACTCATCTACTCCGTGTATAATCACGGACAACGGACCAGCAGTAGCCAACCCGGTCGTCATTCGTCGATGCGATTTTGCAGATCGCTATCTGCAACGAATCGATAGCCTACGGGGTTCTACAGAGTAGTACGGTTCTCCCAGCTCTGCTTCCTCTGTTTCCTCTGTTCCTATCGACTTCCCGCGTTTTGTCACGGACAGCTCTGGCAGAGAAACAGGTTCACCAATGTTGGTGCTGCGGAGCGAGGTCCAGCTCGTGGACCAAGCAGCCAATCATGAGCCCTGCTGGTGGTCCCATGACGCACCGCGTGCCCCATTAAGGCAGCCAAGGCCGCTTAAACCAAGCAAGTCCAACCACCGCTCGCCGTCACCTCGTTGCCTCTCAGTTCAGCGTCCAAGCCTCGCTGCATCATCCTTTGCATCAGTCATTCTCGGCGCTTTCACAACCACAACAACAGCATCTGTAGATATCCGGTCATTTCCGTCATCTATCATCTCGTACGCGAACAAGACGGCTCGCATATAGCCGAAAATCTGTGGGCGTCGCCGGGACTGACAATGAAAGTTTCCGCTGCCATCCTGTCTGCCCTGGTGGCTCCCTCAGCTGCACTAAGCTTTTGGAACGTCGATGCTCAGAAAGGCATCTCGTCTAATGAGGATTTGAAAATCCCTGGACAGTCTCCGCTAGAGTATTGCCCCGACAAGAAGTCTGAGGGATATATCAAAATCTACAGAATTGATTTAGCTCCCAACCCACCTGCGGTGTAGGTGCCCTTGCCCCTCCACTAGCTGCCGAGCGTATCTCCATATCCTCTCAGCCCGTTCTCGTCTACAGTCTAACATTCTTTCTGATAGTGGAAAGGATCTTGTCATCAAGGCCACAGGCTCCGTAATGAGGTCTATCGAGAATGGGGCGTATATCGACTTGACTGTTAAGTATGGGCTAATACGGCTCATTGCGACTAAGGCCGACCTGTGCGAGCAAATCGGCGAGGTCGACCTCAAGTGCCCCTTGAACCCCGGCGACATAAGCATTATCAAGACTGTCAAGCTTCCCAACGAAATTCCACCGGTACGTTCTTATCCATGTAAAGGGAGAAAAGAAACATCAAAACAAAGATGTGGCTAATCACTAACTGATACTGCAGGGCACCTACACTGTAACAGCTGATGTATTCTCTGCCCGTCACGAGCGAATCACCTGCCTGACTACCACGGTCAAGTTCAACATGAATGGCTTGGGAGAGTCTGATGATGGCGACGAATTGTAATGAGATACGGTGGATTCGCCGTGAGGCCAAGACTAAACTGTAACGCGACACGACGTATAGGAACAGCATCTCGATGGACACTATTATTACGGCTCATATAGGACTTCATCTTACTCCCTCTGTTCCATTTTATTTGTTTCACCTTGCATGATAAGGATGTTGCACAGCGCACCCCGATCCCTCAACCACTCCTGTGTTGAAACAAGGCTATCGCAGTTTGATCGAATTGTATCATCACAGTATGCGGTTAGATATATCATATGAGACATAAGTAGCTTGACATTCTTTCCCTTTAATCATGAAAGCCCTGCATTTAATGGAAAGGATCTCGTTGAACTCTTGCTGCTATGAATGCACCTAATTATTGCCTTGCCGCGGCACCCCTTGTATGCTCGCACCATCCATCTTCACGCCTCAACAACATGACGACTAGCGTAGCTTACTCGCCGAATAGACGACGCACCCTTCTCAATACGCTGTCCTTCTCTGGGTCGTATGGGTGGTCTTTGCTTGGAATTTCGAGCACAGTCGGGAAAGCGGCCGTGTAGGTATCAATGCAATGCCGTATCCTGTCCGCAATCTGTAGACGAAGTCAGCAACCTCGCATAACAGCACACCTGCTGCTGAAGATACTAACATGCTGATTTATCAAGACAATTCCAATATCTTTTCGTTCCTGTGTAAATCGATTGAATGCAGATTCAATGGCCTCATTGTCGGTCTTGCTGTCCACCACAAGGAAGTTCTTCTGGGCATCGGCGCCCGTCGTGACGTGCTGCAAGGCATATAGTAGTTAGAATATGTCCCATGATCAAACAATGGCAATTTTGTTTTCGGGAAAGGGACAGAACGTACGCCAATACCAGCTAGGAGTAGGCCAGTCACCGAGTCCTATGATGGTCAGCTACCCATGAGCTTGATACGATCGCGGGGGCTCGTATGAATGTGCGTGCGGTCTTGTGGAGAGAAGGCGTACTTCGTCACCGATGACGGCAAGGAACTCGCGGTTCTTGTAGTCAGCTTGGTTGGCCATCATTCGAAACTTCAAGACAATGTCGGATGGGTGTTGGAAGAGCCGTTGCGACGGGAAACGGGGGGGTGAGGTCCGTCGAACGTTGAAGTTGATGGATGTTGCTTGTCTTGTCTTGTCGAATTGTCTCGTCGAATTGTCTCCACTACCTATGATGGCAGCGTACAGGCGGCGGAGCCAGGGGGCCCAGGGGGCTTGCTGCAGCGCTTCGCCTCCCTGAGGCTCCGCTCCTGGCCGCAGCTTCTTTGTTCGAATCGGCCAACTGAAACTGGGAAGAACTGTACCGAGCAACAAGACTTCGAGGGAACGGAACGTAAACAATCTGCACCAACCACTGACCCATCCGCTCTTCTTTCTCGTCCACCAGAGGAAGTTCTGGCAGGCGCAACGACGCGCTTGTCTCGCGGACTTGGTGAGACACGTCGGGACTCATTGTCTTTATCAAGTCGCGAACAGAAGATTTGCGGCAAAACGCTCGAACAGACCGTCTTGAACCTGATTTTTACGGTAGACCTTGCAGCTTTGCGGTTGTGGCTGAAATTCTTGGCACGATGCCGCGACTAGTGCGCCGACGACCTCTGCTGGAGCGCATCACCTCGATGCTCAATCCGATGGATTTTCTCCTCTGGCTCTCCGAGGAGATAGAGACGAGAGATTGGGATTCAGGGCTGGTCGGCACTCAACTTGGCCTGGGGCTCAACTTCTTGTTTCTCATTGTGCGAGCAAACTCGGGGTCCAAGCCGGCAAGTGATGACATTTTCGGAGACGAGAGCTCATCGAGCTGGCCATCCATCCTTGTGAGTTTTCTTTGAAGATTTTTCTTCGCTTTGTTGCAAGACTCGCTCAATATGTGCTGATAAACATCGCGTCTCTCTAGATGTATACGATTTGCTGGGTCCTGGTGGCGTTCTCAGTGACCAACGCGGTGTACACGGTCTCCCGAACGAGAAAGTACAGGCTCTTCGAAGCCGATATCGATGTCAAGCCGAATACCTCGTCTGCGAAAAGAGTTCGCGTGCATTCGAACCCTGGGAATTCCTCGCCGTTGCGATTCCTTGCGGATATGGTGTTGCCGGATTCTGCGGACTCGCGGGCGCATCCTGAGAAGAAGAGGGACGTGTGGGAGCTGTCCATGTGGGATCCTCTGCCTGTGTGCATTCAACTGCTGTGCTTGTTCAGCCCTGGACATGTGTTGGTGTATTTGATTTTCATGCCGCTGGCGCCCCTGGACCCTCGACCAAGCGTCACTGTCTTCAATACCTTGATCATGCAGATTGTCTTGTCGGTTCAGATGATTTTGCTCTCATCGAGGTACTCTCAACAAGCCAAGGATAGCGCAATTATTCAGAGAGAGGTATTCCATGAGTATGACACCAACTTTGTTCAGCCGCGCATCAACCCAGTCGTGCGAGATGTTGGGACGCAAATGTCAGCGGAGCAGCCCATCCCGTCGAGAGAGTTTGTGCAGACTGGGACGCCAGCCACACTTGTCAGGAGATCGTTCATCACGCACGGCAACCCTCATGTTGATCCTCAGGAGCCTACACCAAGTCACAGATTCGGCGCCTCCAGTGTCAGCTCTAGTCATGTCGCATTTACCCCCAGCACGACCGGCCGCCGGTCCGAGGCATTTACACCGGCATTTAGCAGCATTCGATCCTCTGGCCTTCGGCACAGTCTTGGGGATAGCTACAGTTCAATGCAGAGTACGCCGGTGCCACGTACGCCAGCAGTTGCGCCTTCTGCTGCGAGCTCAGTCGCCAACTTCAGTTCAATGCAGAGTACACCAGTGCCACGCACGCCCGCGGCTCCGCCTTCTAATGCGAGCATAGGAGCCTCCACGGCGACGAACTCTACATACAAGGGCAATATTGGAGGAGCATTCTCCCACAACAGGTCGCCTTTGAAGAATACCGTCAGCAGGGCCGACATCAAGGACGCGGGATTCAGTTCCGTGCAGTCGTCGAGGGAGACGGTCACATCTGAGCAGCGGGGACATGAGGCTCCTAGTAGTCCTTCAATGAGGTCCGAACCTAGACGGTTCACGTCCTCGAGCGTGCAGAGCTCGCCTCATCCGTTTGCCAATATGGGGAAGCATGGTGCCGCGGAACGATTTCCGAAGCGGTGGCGAGGGTGAGTCTGTTGTTGCGGTATGGTTTCTTGGGGTCCACAGTTACAATTGGACATTTTGGGGGGGGGGGAGTTTTTTTAGGGATGAGGGAGAGGTGTTTGGAGTGGCATTATATATGGCGTTCATGTATGCATACAATCTCGATACATTGTTTAGCTGCTTTCTTGATATTATGTTTACTCTTATGGACGTACTTATGTGTCTGAATCAAGGAAGAGTGATGCGACTATGCGTGTGCTTAGACACATTATGAACGTGAACACGAAGAGCTTGTGTTTTGTGTTCCGCTTATAGGTATGAGCATACATGTTCCGATAATGTTATCACTACCCTAGATGATTTGGTCTGATGATGATTTTCAGTAGTACAATTCATCAAAACCTAGGTACGTGTGCATCTCTTGAATTGAAGGTGAGTAAACAGTAAGATGATAGATCTTCCAAGTTTCTATCGCTTCTTGAGTGCTACTGACTCGGTGACTGGCGACAAGCTGATTAGCAAATGATGTGATGGGAGTTCTTTCCGGTCTTGATAGCAGGACCTACATGATATCAACACCTGCCCACTGACACATTCAATCGACGTGATTGTCGAACACTCTTTCCTTTATAGACATCATCTTTCACAGCGCCTTCTTATCCTCGAAACTGACACATGATCTCTGGACAGTCGAGATCAACAACAACCCATCTTGGCCAACGCCAACAATTCAGCATTCATTTTTGCCTATCCTTATACCATTCCGCCGACATTCCTGAACTTTCTTGCCATCATTGATCAGCTGTCAGGCCTGAGAAGCAGGTGACTACGGCGTTGTGAGCCTGTGGGCCAATGAGCTCCCTTTGCTAGACTTGCAAAACACACTCTTTGAAGTTTGACGCGACCATGTCGTCTTTTCTCCCGTTGAGATCCTCCAATCTTTCGCTAAATTCAGCCCAGTCGGTTCAAAATCGCAGACAGAAGCCTCTAAAACAAGGAAATTCTGATGGTGACCTTCCTAGAGCCTCATCACTTGGCTCTTGGTTCAAACAAATATTACCAAGCAATCGACCTGAACGGGGAGGAACGCTTCGTCCATCCGCGTTTCAAGTGCAAAAGGATCTCGAGCACGCAAGTGATAGCAACAAGTTACGGCCTCCTGCCACCCATACTCGGTGGAGGAAATCAGTTGACGTGATTGAAGCAGATCAGAGTACTAATCGGGATCCGCCGCGGACCGTCTCTGGTAGAGCAACCGCTCGACAGCTGACTGATGTAGATGCTGTGATGCGAGATGATCGGAGATTGAGTCAGGCGTCTAGTGCTAATATGGAACGAGGGAGCAAAAGGAATGACTTGAAGATGCGATCACGACCCGCAATTCATGGATTAAGCGACAGCCAGTTGAACGTTCTTGGAGCGAGCGTTTCGGACTCTCCTTCGACTTCTACGCCAGACTTTCAGTCTCTACAGGCAAAGCAAGAATCACGAAGGCTCCGACGAAATCTCAAAGAGAGCGGAGATTATCTGGGAGTTCAGGGGTTCAATCCCGAAACTAGCAAGCTCGACGTTGTGACTCCGACAGACAGTGAGCGAAGCAGCCTAAGTCAGGAGACTCAACAAAAGCTTCTTGTGTTGAAAAAAGCTTTGAAGAATGCTCGTCATAACTATAAGAGTGCAAGGGAGAGAAGCGAACAGGAGGCAAAGTATATACTACTGAAGAAGGAGAAAGAAAGAGCCCATCGTCTGGGGAAAAAGAAAGAGCGGGCTCAAGAGATTACTCAAACGGTAACTTGGAAACGCCATGCACGACAATGGTCATCGGCGCAAGAGCCCAATCTCAGTCCCATTGCGCAGTCAATCTTGGACACATCGCAAGCCTCTGGTAAGTAGTCGTCGGACTTGACCAAATTCAGTTGAAGTTCTAACCAGGACTGTTGAGCAGGAACACAATCAAGAGCCGGTGGCATGCCAGTGACCGGGACAAAATCGAACTCAAGCCTTATCGATCTCAACTATTCCGCGAAACAGTCTGAAATAGATTACATTCCACAACAGGCAGATCGAGGGCTGACAAAAAGTCCAGACTCTGTGGCGACGGTTCTTCGGACACCACAACGTCGAAGCTTGGCTGCCTTTGCAGAAATGGGCCCTTCAGCTTGGGAACTTTTCAAGAATGGGATAAGTTTTGATACTTCTGAACACACGGACCATTTGCAAGACGACAAGCGGACCAAAGTAGATGCGCAAGAGCCCTCGAAAAAGGCACAGAGAATAATCAAGATGGCTGTGGCAGACAGCGAGACAACTCCAGAGCATACAGTAGCTCAAGCCAAGGTACAGTCTTTTTTAGGGAGCGGATCGAAGATAATAGACCCTGGGGGGAAGAAGGTACAAGAGAGCGCTCTTCTGGAAAAGACGAGCCGTACAGAGAGAAAAGACATGTTTCAAAAGGGCACCCAGGGGAAATGCGGGAAAGGTTCGATGCCTCTACGGCATCGGAGTCTGCACTACGGAATCGCCGTGAACTATGGGACCATGAGCCTGTTGAAAAGAAAACGTATACCAAGCATAATCAACAAGCAAGAAACTCGAATCATAGACTACTTACCACCACAAAGTGCAGAATGTCGCAGAAAGATCGTGCCCAATTTGGCTCGCTGGGGCGACTGGGTGGGAAAAGGGACAATACGCTTTACACAGAACGCCAAGACGAACAGCCCGCGCATACTGAACCAGGAGACAAGTCCCCGGCAGCAAAAGAAGCATTCAGCCTTGGATCTCGAATTGAACACAGACCTGCCAAACAGTGGTGTAAATTACATCGGCCCCAGCCTTGCTCAGCATGTGGCTCCAAGCCGGCTGATGTTGACCTTGGGCATAGATACGAAGCATCTGAGCGAAGATCAGGAACAAAAGCCGCATCAAGAGGCCCACATCCTGGGATCAGAGGCAATGGGCAAACAAGACGAAAACGCAAATACCCAAGGACGCAATCAGACGCAAAGCACAAGGGATATGGTGTTGAGAAACCGTGCCCAAAAAGTGACAAAGTATGCCTCCACACACATCACCACCACTACTGGCTGCGAGCCCCCTCGTTCAAAGAGGACCTTCCAGGACAAACCAGACCACGAGTGCAGCAACCACCTAGCCCAGCCGAGAGACAGCCAGGTGGGCAGAGCCATGTACAAGTTGCCTCAAATCGCCACATCCGACAGCAGCTTGGGAAGCTCTGTAATGAGAATCTTACAGAAGCCATCGCCGAAGGCCAAGTTGGCCAAAGACTGCGACGAAATCGGTATTACATTGAAGTGCAACCCGAGGCACGTAGACTGGCAAATGAAGAAGAAGATGAGCCCTTACTTAGACACCCACCGCGGCGCAGTGAGAAAGGACGTCCCAGCACGGCCAGGGCCTGGGACGCAAGATGTCGGAGATCTGACCTCAAAGCAACGGGGCGACGATATACTGGTGGGCCAATCCGAGTCAGGATTGGAAGAAATCGACGACGTGTCCAAAAGTGCAGAGGACACGGTGCGGGCATTCCCTCGGGAAGACAGGGGCGTCTGCATCGACATGCTCGTCGAGGACGAATTGACGGTGTTAGTTCAAGCTCCGGGACGCTTTCCCTGTGGCATCGTCAGAGGCCCCGTCGATGCGGCTGATCACGCAGGTGCTTTTGTACAAGCACAGGACAGCAGCATCCCAGCGCCGTTGATGGAAAGCACTAGGAAATTTTTGGGCCTTGTGTGGTGCTATGTGCTACCACTTTGGCAGATGTATTGGGAACGAATTGGACCTTTGTTCGATTTCGAGTCGGAATACTGGGCAAGACAAGGTAGGGACGAGGGCACTGTGGGAGATTGCCTGACCGTGGTGTTTGCCATTCCGATATCGCTCATCTTCATGGCTGCGTACGTCGTGGCACTCAGGCTGGGGCTGGTGTGCATCGAGAGTTTCCAGGACACGATGACGAAAGGATGAGCCGTGATTCCGTGAATGTCTGTGTACTAGGTAGTATGTACATTATATGTACATACATACCTACATACGGAGTACATATATACCTACCTAGTACATACTCCGTACATGTAGATACGTGATGGAAGAGGACGATGTAAGGGGTTGTGCGCTTTGATGCGGTTGTCGACGGACCTGTACTTATAGAACATGAGGTATCATTAGACGCAGCACGACACTAACATCAATTACAGAATGTACTGCAGGACCCGGTTGACGGAGTAGGGATGGTAACATTCATCTTTCTCCATGTCGATTCATCGATTGTGCCAAGAGTAAGACGGGCGGGTGCTGCAACGGAGATGCGGATGCGGAAAGGCAAGGACAGGCAGAAAGCCACCAGTGACCACGGAGAACTCGGAGTCTCGAACGGATGTACCGGCTTCGTTGAAAAGCGTTGCAGAACGCCCGGTCATGAAGCCGACATGAAGCCAGAGACCAGACCAAATCAGCCTGACCAGTGAGCAGTCCGGATTCCAAAATGTCTTATTTCCATTGGCTCACGTCCAGCCCTAGACCCGCTTCGCCCCGCCCCCGCGCGCTTCAGACCCCTCAATTAGACATTAGGCCGTGTCGGAACGCACAATGTCTTCGCAATGGCTCGTCCGATGATCGGACCCCCGATGGCGGTGCTTGCGAATAGGCACGTCGTTTGTCTGGTAATCGATTTGCTGTTAGCCTTGATGATAAAAGCTCTCGGTGGGCCGCCTTGTTCTGTTAATTACAAGCCCAGATCATACATCCTTTCTTCCCGGACATCTAGTCCATCCACACTTGACGGACAGTCGCCATCATCACGAGACTCTTTTTCGGCCCTACTTCTCAGCTGGACGACCTAGACTGGACCGAAATCTCCCAACTCGGACCCTCTCTTCCGCATACAAACTCGCATACTGATTTTCTGTCGAACCCGATTGATAAGATGCCTAGCACCGCGAACAACCCACAGACCTTGTATGACAAGGTGCTGTCGAATCACATTGTGGACGAGAAGCTCGATGGCACTATTCTGCTGTACATTGGTGCGTAGGACCACGAGGCGGCGACGAATTTTCGATATGAATGGATGGTGCTTACGAATGCTGTTTGTTTTTATTTTTAGACAGACACTTGGTACACGAAGTGACGTCGCCTGTAAGTATGCGCTGTGCGACATGCGCCTTGCGCGCCGCATCGTGTTTTGTTTTGCTTTTTGTCCTGCATGCCAGAATGCTAACTTGGGTCTCTAGCAAGCTTTTGAGGGATTGAGAAACGCAGGCAGAAAATTGCGCCGACCAGATTGCACTCTTGCTACCACGGATCACGTAAGTTTGTTTTGTTTTTTTCTTATTTCCTACCTAGACAATGGTTGGACTGGACAGCAGGGCGATTACCTTTTGTGTCAGAATCTCTGCTAATCAGTTCCGTCATGATAGAATGTCCCTACGAGTTCAAGAAAAGGCATGAAGGACATTGCCTCGTTCATCGAAGAGGACGACTCAAGAACGCAGTGTGTCACACTGGAAGAAAATGTCAAGGAGTTTGGCCTCACATACTTTGGCCTCGGTGACAGGCGCCAAGGCATTGTCCACGTTATTGGACCTGAGCAGGGCTTCACCCTGCCGGGAACGACTGTGGTCTGCGGCGACAGCCACACTTCGACACATGGCGCCTTTGGTTCGCTGGCCTTTGGTATTGGCACAAGTGAGGTAGAGCACGTCATGGCGACACAGTGCCTCATCACAAAGCGCAGCAAGAACATGCGCATCCAGGTCGACGGTGAGCTTGCTCCGGGGGTGAGCTCCAAGGACATCATTCTGCACGCCATTGGAAAGATTGGCACTGCTGGTGGTACTGGAGCTGTTATTGAGTTCTGCGGCTCCGTCATCCGCGGCCTCAGCATGGAGGCCCGTATGTCCATCTGCAACATGTCGATCGAGGGAGGCGCTCGTGCGGGAATGGTTGCACCCGATGAGATTACGTTTGAGTATCTCAAGGGGCGTCCCCTGGCGCCAAAGTACGGCTCCGACGAATGGGCCAAGGCTACCGCGTATTGGAAGGCGCTGCAATCTGACCCTGGTGCCAAGTATGACATTGATATCTTCATTGATGGCAAGGACATCATTCCGACTATCACATGGGGAACGTCACCTGAAGATGTCGTTCCCATCACTGGGGTTGTGCCGGACCCGGAGACGTTCGTGACCGAGGCCAAGAAGGTCTCCGGGCGAAGAATGCTGGAATACATGGGCTTGACGCCCGGAACACCCATGGAGGATATCGTTGTCGACAAGGTGTTTATCGGATCCTGCACCAATTCGCGAATCGAAGATCTCCGTGCTGCAGCCCATGTCGTTAAGGGCAAGAAAATTGCGGACAACATTAAGCGTGCGATGGTGGTTCCCGGCTCTGGTCTTGTCAAGACGCAAGCCGAGGCGGAGGGCCTTGACCAAATCTTCGTTGACGCCGGATTTGAATGGCGCGAAGCCGGCTGCAGCATGTGTCTTGGCATGAACCCTGACATCCTGGCTCCCCAAGAACGATGCGCCAGTACATCGAACCGAAACTTTGAAGGTCGTCAGGGTGCCGGCAGCCGAACCCATCTCATGTCGCCCGTCATGGCCGCTGCGGCTGCGATTGTCGGCAAGCTCGCTGATGTCCGTAAGCTGTCCAACTACACGGCCAGCCCACACATTGAAGCCAGCATCACCCCCAGCAGCAATAATACGACATCAGAAAAGCCCCATGTCGATGAACGAGTTGCCGACCACGCTGACGCACGCGAGGCCATTGCCGACCAGCCTGAGGACTCATCCCAACAGCCACTCACCAACACCTCTGTCGTTGGCTCTGCCGCCGGGCTACCCAAATTCAAAATCCTCAAGGGCATCGCCGCACCCCTCGACATGGCCAACGTCGACACCGACGCCATTATCCCCAAGCAATTCCTCAAGACAATCAAGCGCACCGGTCTCGGCTCCGCCCTCTTCCACCCGCTCCGCTATAACCCCGACGGCTCCGAAAACCCCAACTTCGTCCTCAGCAAGGAGCCCTACCGCAATGCCAAGATCCTCGTATGCACCGGCGTAAACTTTGGCTGCGGCTCCTCACGCGAGCACGCCCCTTGGGCGCTCTTAGACTTTGGCATCAAGTGCATCATCGCGCCCTCCTTTGCAGACATCTTCTTCAACAACACCTTCAAGAACGGCATGCTGCCCATCCGAATCACCAACAAGGCCGATCTCGACGCCGTTGCGGATGAAGCCCGCGCGGGTCGCGCCCTCGAAATCGACCTGCCCAACCAGCAGATCAAGAACTCAACCGGCGCACCCATCTGCGGATTCGAGGTGGAAGAGTTCCGCAAGCACTGCCTGGTGAATGGCCTGGATGACATTGGCCTGACGATGCAGCTGGAGGATAAGATTACGGCGTTTGAGAAGAACATGACCCTGAACACGCCCTGGCTGGATGGGACTGCGTATCTCAAGAGACCGGGCCATGATGGCCGGGTGGCTGGTAAGGCGGTGCCGGTGCCGAAGACGAACAGGGGAGAGGAGAAGAAGGAGCCGTTGGAGTGGTGAACTGAATACGGACGACAAAAGATGGGACGATTCTTGATTTGCTATTTGCTGGAAGTTGGAACGGGTTAACGTGCGTGTGGGGGCTAACAGGCAAAAAAAAAAAGGGGTGGAGTGAAGTTGTAACTTGTATGTCGTATGGTTCATGGATCGTGGACGCGAGAGAGAGGGGGGGGGGGGGGGCAA
>SRQH01000297.1:0-31556 GCA_018360345.1 Claviceps sp. LM84 group G4 | reverse complement strand
GGGGGGTGAGATTTATTGTTGTTGCCTCCTCCTTTGAATCGCGGTGTGCGCCGTTTTTTGCTCTCCCATCTGAAATCTTGAAATAGACAAGAGAGCAGGAACAAGAATGCGGACTAGAAAATAAACAACAAGAACGGAACAAGGAAAGAAAGACCGCGGGCGCGGAACAGAACAGAACAGAACGAAAACACAACGCAAACCTGACCTGACCTGAACTGACCTTTCACGCAACATACGCATGCCAGAAACGGAAGAAAAAAAAAAAAAAAAAAAAAAAAAAAAAAACTCAGCTGGCGAGATAGTCACGAACTGCACTCTGCAGCCGAGTAGCCCCCTCACCGAGCACATGACTAAGATTCTCCAAGTCGTCACTAGCCGTGATGCCAAACTTGCGCACAAAGTCCTTGGCGGCGGATTCGAGGTCCCCGTACTCCTCTTCCACGTCTTCCTCGGGTCGGCCAAAGTAAGCGTTGGACGAGATGGAGGTTGCGCCTTCGAAGCCTTGCAGACGAGTCTTGGCCTCGGCTTGGGCGTTGGGGTCGAATGCGCCCTTGCCAAAGTATTCGTCTGACGATATACCCTTCTGGGTGCCAAATTTGCTTCGGGCGTAGTTTTCTGACTCGTCTGCGGGCACTGGTGTATCAGTATGAGGAGTAGAGAGCGGGGCGGGCATGGCGAGGAAAGATAGAGAGGATAAGGAGGAGAAGAGGAAGGTCATTCATACCATTGGAAGCCTTGACTGGTCCTACGGAGCCAAATCCTCCAGAGTTTTTCTTGGGGGCGGCTTGGGATGCGGCCTTGCCGCCTCCGACCTGACCGAAGCCGAGACGTGCAACGCCCATGCCCAATCTCTCCACTTCGGCGGTGGACTTTTGACGCGCGTGGGAGCCGGAAGCGCCTCGGGCAGGACTGATGGGCGTGGGGGACATGATCGCAGCGGCTCCGGGAGCATCCTTGACAGAGGCATCCTCAGCCTCGGGATCGTATCCAAGTTTGGCGATTCTCTCGGCCTCCTCTTTGGCCTTCTTCTCGGCCTCATCGAAGTCAATCACGTCGCCAGTGATCTTCTTTGCGCCAAGCTTCTGCACCTTCTTTGCGCCGAGAACGTTGACCTTCTTCGGTCCGCTGCCCGTGGCGGTCTTGCGAAGCGCCGCCGAGGTGGTGATCCGACTGGCGGCCGGCTTCGACTGTCCTGTAGAGTCAGACTTGGCAAGGGGTGAGGTCGATCGAGTAGCTTCCTTGCCGCCGCCTGCAGCCAGGAAGGGAGATGGGGTGCGGCCGACAACTGGAGGTGTGCCCGTCCGCGAGACAGGGGGCGTCGGGCGTTTGATGGAGGGCTTGTCCCATGAGGAGAAAAAATCATCCTCGGGCTCACCAGAAGGAGTCGCAGAGCTGTCGTCAGTGCCATCATTGATGACAACTTCATTAGGATGTCTGCAGAGTCGCGGTTAGCGCAATTCAGGGTAATCGCACAAAAAGCAAAACCGATCGATGACGCTGGGGACACAAACTCCTTGGCGTCACGAGCAGCCCGGCGCTTCAGCTCGTCCTTGTATTTTGTCGCTGCAGAAGACTGGTATTTGGTCTTGGAATCCTTGCTGTTCAAGGCAGCAGTTCCGCCATTCTGTTGAAAAAACTTGGTGGCAGATTCATTGCCCCCAACCTTCATCACGCGCAGCTGATCCCATTGCCATTCTGTTACCACGGGTTAGAGTCAGGTCCTTATTTAAACGTAGACACAGCCTGGGATTCGTTTGAAAGGTGTACGCACGGTCCAAGTTTGTTGATCGCACGAACGAGATGTGCACACCGAGGTTTCGATGGTTGGACGAACAGTCCAGACAGAGGTAGATTCCGAACGGCACCGACGTCCAGGTTGGGTTCTTTTGGCCGCAGTCGAAGCAAATCTGTAAAGACGGAGTCAGAAATGTCGCGCGGCATGTCGGTCCCTCCCTAGGTACCTACCTTATTCGCAGGCTTCGACTTAAGCTTCTCAAAGATCTTGAGCGATTGCTGCTTGGTGGCTAGGCCGCTCATGGTGGGCAAAGCAGGGATCGACACGCCTGCTGCTTCGAGTAGAGCTTCTTCGTGTTAATGTACCGGGAAGAATGTTGGAAGGGTGCACTCGATGCCGGAGTCGCTCAATGACAATGGCCAGTACTGTACTGACGCGAGCGCGGTGGTTCAGATCGAGTCGAGAATGAGATAGGTACGTCGTTCTCAGGAGACATCCATGGCGAGGCGAGGGGCGGCGATTTGGTAAAGTGGCATGTCCAGGACGCTAACCCAGATTGGGCCACGGACCGGACCCCACATCTAAACATCCCATGAAAAGCTGACGGACTTGCCGATCGAGTGTGCCAGTCAACGAGAACGGCCTCGAATCAACCAAAACGAACTACACAGCAAAAGAAGGGAGTCTTGTCAAAGCGAAAACGAACTCGAAGAAAGCCACCAGTAGCTTGATTGCTCCAATCTATCCGGCTTCCAGAGCGCACGCGTGCGCGAATGTCTTGAAACATTCTACCGGCAGCGGGCTCGTCCGACAATGAAGCTCACTACCTCAACCTCAGCTATGCTGCGACCCACGAGAGGCGTCGCGGCCGTTGTAGTGCCAAATCCAATGCGATGCGTCGCCAGACAACGTCGTTCGCATGTCACGCACAGCGATCCCGCAACGGGCAAAACCCTGAGTGCCACGCGCCGCAGTGTCACGCCGTTCAACGACGATGGCCACGTCCCGTGGAAACAGCTATCCGGGAAAGAAAAGACAGCTCGCGCAACGCAACAAACCTTTAATTTTTGCTTCGTCATAGCCGGTGTAGTCCTCACTGTAAGAATCTTATCATGATGACGGCGGAAAGTGGCAGCTCAGC
Source organism: Claviceps sp. LM84 group G4 (assembly GCA_018360345.1). Lineage (NCBI taxonomy): Eukaryota > Fungi > Ascomycota > Sordariomycetes > Hypocreales > Clavicipitaceae > Claviceps > Claviceps sp. LM84 group G4. The sequence goes on along the minus strand of SRQH01000297.1, from coordinate 28,680 downwards.
AACACCATTCACTGACTATTGTCAGGGTGCTGTCGCGTATTTCATGTGGACCGATGTCTTTGACCCGGACAGCAAAACCGCCCAGTTTAATCGGGCGTTTGACAGAATCAAGAAGGACGCAAGATGCATCGAGGTCCTGGGTGACTCGAAAAAGATGGTCGCATACGGAAGCAACACGAATAACCACTGGCGAAGAGCAAGGCATATTGCGTAAGACATGCCACATACCCCGTCATAGCTCTGGTCTTCCTTTGATTCAATTACAAATGGAGAAGAGAAATTATTGGCAATCTTCTAAATCGAATTTCTGTGTACAGAACGACGACAGAACGAACCGACGAGCACGGCAACCAGCATCTGGTGATGAGCTTCCACGTGCGTTTACAAGAGGATGGATCCCACTCATCGATCGTTTATCAAGTATACTAAAACATGTTCTCCAGGTCGACGGTCCTCTACGAGACGGCGTCGCTCAATTCTGGGCAGTCAAACAAGTAGGCCACTCGGATTACGAGTATAGATATCTGATGGTCGATGTGGAGGGCCATGAACGGATATACCTCGAGAAGACGAGCTCGCCGAAGACGTCAGCCAAGCGGCAACTCAGTCTGTTTGGGGTCAAGTGGTGAGGGGGAATCATGTGCGTGAGAAGGAAACGCGCATCGAGGAGCGGGACTTGGAAATCGGTGTCATTGAGAAGCATGTAATGTAAGTGCTTGAGTCTGCGCGGTTCAGCAAAGGAAGATGACCGATGGAAGTGCCAGCCAGTTACTACTCAGTTTCATTCTCGGTATGTGCAGGCACCAAGAAAAAGGCATTCGCAGTGCGCAAAGCAAATACAAACTACGCGGGCCATGTTCTGCCAACGGAACTGTCTGCCGACAGAACCGCCCTGATCGTTGCAGTGCTTGGGCAAGCAGAAAAGCTGTTGCGACCTTGACCAGACAGAATAGGACGCAAGTGGATTATGTTCTCTCCGCGCACCTCCTCTCCGCTCATCTAGGCACATATTCGTATACAATGGATATATCGAGCAAGCATTGCACTGGCCTTCGCACGAACCAGTATTTTGCCGCCCATCTATATATCTGGTCTGAGAAATTGTGTTGCAGTAAGGTGCTACCTTCCCCATTGCGCCTCGCATGGATCAGGTCTTACATACACGTGGGCTACCACAGACGACGAGGCGCGTTTCAGGCTGATGTAGATGTTCATGATGATGTTGCGGAGGGGGATGACATGTTGCAACTGACAGACACGCCTATTCTTAGGTTCCGTGCCTACCGAATTCGATGGCTGCTGCGAGCAGAAGAACCATGTTACATGTATCGTTTACAGATAACAATCCAGGATACAGACCACGTGGACACCGGCAAGTAATCACGTGATGGGTGACGATCGAATGATGCTTGTAAGTTGTACATACATGGCTGCGATCTGACGGACCGATCCGCCTCGAGCCACAGGGAAATTCACAGCAACAGCGGCCACGACCATACAGAGTCTCGCTGCATCGATGGCCATGTGCAATCATGGTCATTTACGAGATAGATCCTCATGTTTCATCGCCTCAACAGAGTCATTGGGCGGTAGTATCGCGTGCCACATGAGAGAAATGGGCCTTTTCTGATTTCACTCGTGACTCAACAGAGGTCGCACATAGGGCTGCTGAAGCACAGACACCGCTAACACTGCAGCTACCAGTGTTCCACCAGTGGAAGGCCGGTACAATATGAGGATGGTTCTGACTCCAGGTACGCACAGGAACTGGAGCTTTTGGTCAAAAAGAGGGAAATCGGATCTGCAGTAGAGCAGCATGATTGGCGAGACGTGTTGGCCATCGGCAGAGTCAGACATTTAGAACAAACGGAGACGAAGGAGCTATTGCTTAAACTTGGCTGTGCTGTGCGAGAGGTATTCACTTGGCAGCCAACCGCCGCTTTGTTCATGCCTTTACTATGACAGGTATAACTATGGAGACATGGGTATTCGATCGATCTGGGCCCTATAGCGGCGCCACGTTCAACGTCCACGAGGAGCCCGAGAAGTTTCTGCAGGTGCTCTGCGGGTATTTGATGATGAGTGATGAGGAGCTGGGGTTGGATATCTTGACGGAAGAAAAGGACGGCAGACGGTTCGTCATGATTCCCATGATCCATCAATCCATGTGCAACGGCACCGATACAACTCGAGCTCAATCCGAAGCCGTTATCCTATCAGCGAGCCATTGTCAGCCGTGCCACGACTTGCTTCGCTGCCAAGCCGATTGGCGCACCAGAATTTGACAGAGTCATCAAATATTCCTGGATTCCTAGCACTTGGACACCCGAGGCAGACCTACTGCGCAAGGCCAATGAGCACTGTGTCAAAGGTATTGCGAAAGTGGTGGGCGATGACAGGGAGATTGCGCGCATAAGCAAGCTCCGTGACGGTCTGGTGTACCGTGTTCTCAACACCACACAAGGACCAGATACCGTACGACGACCGTGTTTTACGTGTGCTGGCCGTGACCCCATTGGGGCGACCTCTTGAAGAGTTTGGTTCGATCCTGGAACTCCTTGAATGCCTTCGCGACGCCGTCAAAGTCCATCGATCACTGTACATGCAAAGTGGGATTCTACATGGGGACATTTCCGTAAACAACATCATGATTACCGAACCGGCAAAGGCCGATGGTTACAAGGGCGTGCTCATAGATCTCGACTTGGCCAAGAACATGATTGAAGGTCCTAGTGAGTCAATGCATCGGATCGGCACAATCGAGTTCATGGCTGTCGGAGTTCTTCGAGGGGAAGAGCACACATACCGTCACGACCTGGAATCGTTTTTCTACGTCTTAATCTGGCTTTGCTTTGTTCATGGTGCGAAAGGTCAGGGTACAAAGCCAAGAAATGCACCCCCGGATTGGTCCAAAGGATCCTCCGCGCAGATTGCACAACGTTAACGTGGTCACATGAGTTGCAACTTCGAAGAGTTTATGGAAAAGTTCCCAGCTGAATGTGGCGAGCGCGTCGAGAAATTGATCGCGACAATACGCGGCATCCTATTTCCAATACCAAATGATGGAACAGGGAAACCCTATGAAGGCACTCGGGAGAACCCAGATGACATGTATGGACCAATGCTTGGAGCATTCGAGGTAACCATACGAGAGACCGAGGGAAATGGGGGGGGGGCTCAGAATTGATATATACATAATTGGTACATAATCATTCCTGAGCACTTCCAGTTCTCTCCTTAATCATGAGTGGGCAAACAAATAAATACTGATGACTCTCTGGAATTTTCGCAGTGATACCTCTCTCTCGTTCATCAGAATTCTCCTGTCCAAAATAGTCGTCCATTCCGCCCAGTGCTTGGCAGAGTGCGGGGGCTGGTCCCGACCACTTTGGTACCATTGGCCCCTTCCACTTTCCTGGGCCGTCCACTGTCCCGGATGTGAGGTGCTAATGTCCAGTGCGAAGGTTAGGGGGGCCTGTGGTCGAAGCCATCATGGCGTAGGCGGACAGCATTTGAAGATAGAGGGTTGCTACCGCGGCCCTCCATGGCGTATACATACCTAGTTCGAACTTCGATCCCTTCTCGTGATGGGAGCCTGACGATCCTGACTTACTCGGCAATACGCTAGATATGCACGCGAACCTAGAATTCCCGGCTGAGCTCCGGCCTCGCGACACTGCTGGACGAGGGCATGGCACATATAGACATACTGTATACATGATGACAAGTAAGGTATCTCCGTCGGCCCAAAGAAGGGAACGTGCACTCGTGTGCCATGCCGGAGTCTCTTGCCTCAGATCAGTTTTCTCGGTTATTAAAGGCTTCGTGGGATGATAGTGGATTGAGGCTTCGTCACTCCCAATCCCTCGCGGCGCGACCACACTGTTTATTGCGTTTGTCGTAGTCACCAGCAAGTGCATAATCACGTGATTGGCAACGAGCGAATCTTCGCTCCGAGCTGACGGACGGGCCGATCCGCCTCGAGCCACAGGGAAATTCTCACAGCAACAGCCAGCCACATTATCAATCACAAGTTCACAAGTTCACAAGTTCACAACCACACATCTCGCTGCATTAATGGCCATGTCAGTCATGGTAATTTACGAGAAAATCCTCATGTTTCAACACCTGAACAGAGTCGTTGGGCGGTAGTATCGTGTGCTGCATGAGAGAAATGCGCGTTTTCTAATTTCACTCGTGACTCAACAGAGTTCACAGACATCGCTAACACTGCAGCTACCAGTGATCTCCCTGTTTCGCTGACGCTGATTTCCTTACTCACTTTTGTTCATCCTAGTAAATTGAAGTTCGAACCAAGTCCGACTACAACATGGCTGACTTGATCGAAGAGGGGCGCAGAATCATCCTCGACAATCCTCTTGTTCACTCGCTCGACAGCGTTCGTGAGGCATTGCGCAGGGCCGAGAGAGATACACAAGGCGAAGCTTTTGGGGCTGAACGATCTAGCCTATCCTTTAACGCTGCCTCTTTTTGTTTGTTTTCCGTTCTGTTCAACTCCGCAGTATTACCAAGTCTTAACAGCAAAAAATACCTACCCTCGCGAATGATGTGGCACGCGTTCGCCAATGGACCAAGAAGTGCGATCTCTCGAACCAACAGTTTCGTCACATTTCACGGCTCGTACTCCATCAGGGCGTCGGATATCGAAATTTGAACTGCCGTCATAGCCGTGGCCGCCACACTAAACAAGGACACTCCGCGGCCCGCCCACATACCATCCTCTTTCGTGGCTACCGTTTAATCACACTGCAATCAAAGCTGAGGCCGAGGTGTTTGAAGAGATTTGTCACTTCACTGTGCCGTCGGGGGGTTTCACCGGAAATATTTTGAAGAGCACGAATGGAACAGCCGAGCCACCGAAGTATGCCAGAGAGCCAAGAATGTCTACATCGATAGCGAGAAGAAGTGGCTGCACCTTCCACTCCAGCCTACTGAAGACAACGTTTGCAGCTGTTGGCTTGGTTTGCAGAACGATTTCTTGGCGTCGGGCGACCGAACAGGCTGCATACTCTGAAAGATTCCGACAAGATGAGGATGGTTCCGACTCCCAACACTATGGTTCTGACTACGAGTACTCACAGGAACTGGAGCTTTTGGTCAAAAAGAGGAAGACCGGATCTGCAGTGGATAAGCATGATTGGGGAGATATATTGGCCATCGGCAGACTCGCGCAATCTGAACAAACGGAGGCGAAGGAGCTATTACTTCAACTTGGAAGTGCCGTGCGAGAGGTATTCGCTCAGCAGCCAAGTCGTCGCTTTCTTCTCGCCTTGACTCTGACTGATAAAACAATGGAGACATGGGTATTCGATCGATCTGGGCCCTACAGCGGCGCCACGTTCGATGTTCACGAGGAGCCCGAGAAGTTTGTGCAGGTGCTCTGCGGGTACATATTTGATGGTGGGTGATGAGGAGCTGGGGTTAGATACCTTTACAGAAGAAAAGGACGGCAGACAGTTCGTCACAATTCCCGTCAATCCATGTGCAACGGCACCGATACAACTCGAGCTCAATCCCAAGCCGATTTCATGTCGGCGAGCCATTATCAGCCGTGCCACGGCTTGCTTCGCTGCCAAGCCGATTGGCGCACCAGAATTTGACAGAGTCATCAAATATTACTGGATTCCTAGCACTTGGACATCCGAGGCAGATCTACTGAGCATGGCGAATAAGCACCATGTCCAATGTGTTACGAAATTGGTGGATCACGAAAGGAAATCACGCGCGTAAGCAAGCTCCGTGACGGTCTGGTGTTCTCAACACCGCACCAGGACCAGATACCGTACGACGACCGTGTTTTACGTGTGCTGGCCGTCACCCCGTTGGGGCGACCTCTCGAGAGTCGAAAAGTTTGGGTCGATCCTGGAACTCTTCAACTCCTTGACTGCCTTCGCGACACCATCAAAGTCCATCGATCACAGTACATGGAAAGTGGGATTCTACATGGGGACATTTCCGTAAAAACATCATCATCACCGAACCGGCAACGGCCAATGGCAAGGACATGCTCATTGATCTTGACTCGGCCCATGATATAACCAAAGGCCCGTGTGGGACGAGGTATCGGACCGGTACCAACGTTTATGGCTATCGGAGTTCTTCTAGGGCAACAGCACACATGCCGTCACGACCTGGAATCATTTTTCTATGTCCTTGTCTGGCTTTGCTTGATCTATGGTGCGGAGGGCAAAGTCAGAAAGCCAACAGATGCACTTCTGTATTGGTCCGAAGGACCCTTCAGGAGTATTGCAGTACATTGTCTATAAACTTAGTTATACGAGTGCGGGCTTCGGATTGCTTATGCAGAACTACTCAGCTGAATGTGGTGAGCGCGTCAAGCAAATTATCACGACAATACGCGATATTCTGTGATATCCTGTTTACAGTACCCCATGGAGTGGAAATGGAACCCTATAGATACACTCCGGAGGGACCAGATGCCATGTATGGAACAATTCTTGAAGCATTTGAGAAAACCATACGAGAGATCAGGCAAGAAGGCCCCGACATGATGTGTACAAAACTTATGACCTAGGCATAAGACGCTATACATCCAACCTTTGGCATGTTTAATCCTCTCGTTGAGCCGATAATCCCGAGTGGTCAAGCCGAGCGATGTTTAAATTTCTCCGAAATCCTCGCTGCCCGCTCACGACGAACGCAAATAATAATAGCGTGTTGGTCACTGGTGCGCGCACAGTCCGGTAACTTGTAAGTAGAAAGCTGACAGATCGATCTCGCCGGCAGAGTCCAGACCAATTTGTGGCAGCCGGCCAGATTATCAATCGCATTCGCATCGCTACATCATCGGCCACGTGCAAATGCAGATATGGCATTGAAAGAGTCGTGGAATTGTGGTATTGCGTGACGCAGAGGATAATTATTCATGGCGCAAGTCGCGACAGAGATCGTCCCGGGCTGATGAATACTGAAGTACATACCTAATATACCTGTACAGAGCATGTATGTACGTACATACCCCGTATGTACATACTGATGAACCCAAGATTGACAACCCTGCGATAAGAAAGCTTCTCAATCGGCCCGGTCAGCAATGCGTCTTCATCCCTTCTCCATGTTGGCGCCTGCTTTAGCCGCTTTGGAGTTTCCACATGTCCACAATCTGACAAACCTCGTTCGGCGGTTGCCTTGTAATTACTAATTACCCCAATACAGCCGATTGGAGCTTGGCCATGCAGGAGCTGGTCTAGAACTCGCAAATCTCGGCGAATATCGACTCTCATCTCTCTGCGTGTCTGGTACATTATACATAGGTATGTATACCTAGGTATGCGTGTACGTAGGTGCATATTCAAGGGGTGGTCGCGCATTTAATTAGGCACAGACTTCCGAAGGCAAAAAAGGGGCCTTGATCCCGGGACGGATCATGGGCTCGGTACTGGAGAACCGAGAATCCGGGGTACAGACACGGCGCGCCGTACATACTCCGTACCTATATGTATAATGTATGTACTGTTAGTCTGTTCATACCTGCAAGCCATAGGTATGTACCTGCAAGCTTGTGACATGAGCCACGATGTGCGAGCGTGGTCGACGTCGTTGTTCTTGCCATGACGCTCGTTCGTCTCATTGGGAAGCAACAATGTGATGTTCTCAATGACTCGCTCCATGCTACGCCTCAGATGCAAGGCGCCACGGCGTACATAACATCTTTCTTTTTACCTATGTACCTACCTAGGTACATTCGTACTCTTTTACAATGCGGCGCAGGTTGTAATGGAGAGGGCAACGGAAGTTACCGCACACCAAATGCGAAACACCAGTTAGTGTCATAGCACAGGTACATCTCTAGGCTCTATAGTCAATGTTTCGAGGCAGCATGTCTGCATTTGTACAAGATTGCGACTTTGCAAAGGAGGGGGAGGCAGGCCAAGAGAGGACTTTGCAGTTTGTTCGTCTTGGCAGGGGGAAGGGGGCGTCGTTGGTGATACGGACGAGCTCAAAGCAAGGCGACGGCAAGCTACCTGAGGTACTGGTAATCGGACGTGACAGCTGTGGTGGGGGATTCTACTATGTACATACATACATACATACATATCTCGTACGGAATACATAAGTACGGAGTACATCAAGTTCGCTTCAGAATCACGTGTGACGTCACACACCACCAGGTAGCATACATATGTCGAGATTTATGCGCATCGGTAGCACGACGGCATGTTTTGCACCTGCTTTCTCGGAAGGAAGCAAGCTTCTTTCATTCTCCTTCTTCTTCTTCTTCTTCTTCTTCTCCTTCCTGCTTCGCCCGCACTGTCAAACTATGTACGTGTCAGCTTGTTCTTGTTCATGCCAACTGCAGGCCAATTAATCCGTTAACTTGCCCACGAAATGCGCCTCCCCTCGGATCCAACATCGGCAATAGCCAGCCTTCTCAGATCAGATCGAGAACTCGTTGGGCACGTAGACGTTGAAGATCAGCTGGATCGAGACATACTCCGTAGATTAGGTGTACATAGGTACATATGTACCTATCTCCCAGACCCCAGATGATAGATCCCAAGTGCATCCACAATGGCTTAGCTTAGGTACTCCTACGCTACGGGATAGCAAAATAGCACTCAATCTCGGCGGACCGACAATCTGGTTCAGCCATGACGACGAAAAGATAGGATTACACACACAAAGCACATGTCCAGAAGGCGGAGACGGCGATGCCGGAGGCGTGATCTCGGTTAGTTACTGCTCCTTATGAGAGGAATCAGAGGATGAGGTAGGTACATGTATGTATGTACTTACCTACCCCGTAGATAAGAAGACCAAACCATCTGGGGTCGCGCCGGAGCGGAGGGCTGACGGCTCCAACAAGCGGAGCCCCGTGTTCATGGCCCGTATTCCGGACGGATGACTCGCCGCCGTGACACGTTCGGTCGACGGTGTGGGGGAGGAGTTTATCACGTACCTACGGATAGACACTCCGTACCATGGAGTATAAGGTATATACGGTCCACGGAGTATTCGTTCCTCTTTATCGATGGGCCTCTTGGACAGACATCCTCCTAATAATGAAATCAACTCAACTCGTTGGCTTCTCAAGAAGTACTTATGTATGTAATGTAAGCCGGCACTGGGGCACTTGGAGCGCGGAGGTTGAAACGGTTCCCCCATGGGCCATGAGCTGGGGTTATGGGGGGAAAAAATACCTCAAAAAGTTTGTTGACGCCACCACCACGTGAAAAAAAAAAAAGCAAAGCGACAGGACTTCAGGAGAGAGAGAATCTCCACGTCGAAGCTATTATGGGGAATGCGAACCAACCCCCGTCCTTGTCCAAGACTCCAGAGTCCAAACTGACAACAAACTCCGAGCAAGGGGGGGTTTCGCCGTCGCCTTTCGTCTGCAGCCCCGAAAGGGGTAAGGGAGGATCTTGATCGGGCTAATTAATTGGCTACCGTTATATGCACATAGGTACATATGTACATACCATGAATCTTCTAGGTACCTACCTCGCGTCTTTCGACATGGGAATCCTGGGACTACAATTGAATGATGACTTAGGAAGAATAGGTAACTCTCTATCTGATCATCTTTCTGATGATAACAACTTCACGAGGCGTGCCGTGTTTTCGGTTGGCTCACGTAGCCGACCAGACAGATTATGTAAATAAGGACAGAGATCTCACTGGCCCGGGTACCTAGATTGCCCGGTCGGCGGCGGTACCCAGAGTGCGCATGACGAAGTACATACATAAATGCTTTGCATGCACGTGCACGATGGCTGTCAGGGTTGTACGGGAACTCCGTCTGAACGCGAGCAAGGGTTGTTCAGGCTGCATCTACGGAGTATGTATACATAGATGACGAGAACCTCCCCTTCACCTGTAGGCTGTGAGTCTGTGACTTCGGTGTGCGGGAAAGTATGTATGTAGCACAAAACCACTCGCTTCCCTGAACGGATGAACGGCACACAGGCACGGCGTTCATGGTAGAAACCGCCAAGCCCTTCTGCCTTGTCCTTGCTTTCATCTTTGTTTCGAAGTACAGACCTTTCCGACAAAAGACAAACAGATTAGGTACACCACGCTCACAAAGCGATTTCGCGCATTTCAATATGCAGACAAAGCAACTACAATATATATATACTGTGAGGCGAGTCTCTTCGTCATGTCATTCTTTGTTCGTCCGTCAGGATTCTACGAAGCTTGCCGTATCGGCCGCGCAGGAGAGTCCTACCCTACGTGCTGCTGCCTGAGGCCTCGTGAGATGGTAGACAAGGAGATGACGCCGGGATGGATTTGCACATAGAATGAGATACTCATGGTGTTTTTCAATTGCAAGTTACAACGTGACTGGACTGCTTTGTTGCTTTTCTAAGACTTCAAAGACTTTATACGCCTGTCGATGCGGTCGCATAGCTGACACACGCTTGTCAGGCGCGCTGCAAGCATGATAATCCACATGAGCACATGAACATACTGTACCAACAAGACGGCGCACATGAACATTGCACATGATGAATTTGTGCACTTGGACATTGCCGCACGTGAGCACCAGTGAAGTCGCAGATTTCTGGATTTCTGGCAAAGTCGTGAATGATCAGGGCGCGGGGTCTGTCAGGACTCAGACGATGTCGCTGCATCCGCATCTCCAAAGTGGGCAAATTGTTCGGTGAGACAAACCTGAATCTACCTATGTACCTATTACAATCTGGCAGTTTTTGTCTCTCTGGAATCCCGACCCCCACAAAGTGAAGCCCCTTTTCACCGAGACCCTTCGTGGCTTGGTCGTCGATGAGAGCTGGGGTGATCCCTGGTTGTACGGAGATGGTGCGTATCCATGTATGTACGTACGTACCTAGGTACATACATCATATATGTATGTACATACATATGTACGTATGTATACTCAGCCACAGCTTCTCTGGGGAATGGAAAGGTTCTGCAGACTGCGGGGGAAGAACGGGAGGGGCCAGAAGTGCAGTCAAATTACATTACATATGTGTACAATTTACAAACAAACAAGCGTGTGGCTGACAGCTGCAATAATCAAGATGGAACCAGGCCGAAGCCGGAGGTCACAAAGGCGAGGCTAAAAAGCGCCGCGAAGGCGAAAGCAATCGCATGGTCTACCTACATACATACGGAGTACATCTTAGGTGTTAATACCTAAGAAAGATCCAAGGCAAGGCTGGGACTCTTTCAACAAGAGAGAATGAAAGATGAAAGCAAGATGGCGCGATGCTGGAACCTGGAACCAAGCGTCGTCCCGTGCGGCAAAGGCATAGCCGTTCCAGCTCAGACACACATGCGGCCAGTGCCAGAAAGCACCCAAGAAATCAAGGGAGAATGGCAGATGCCAGCTGGAGCCTGGAGCCTGGTGTGTTGCAACTTGCGATTGCCGAAACTTGGGGGCGACAAACACCGAGACACGATGGAGGACGCGAAGTGGTCTTAGTCTGGGGCCACCCCCCTTTGTTTCTCGCGATAGTATACGCCCTCTTCCTTTGGGGGTTTTGAGAAAGACCGAGTTAATTACAAGTCCCGTTCCTTGCAAGCCAAGCAACCCTGGTGCGAAATACGTCATTTTCACAAGATGGGCCTGGAACCAGCCGTAGACTGTGTGTATAATGTAGCAGTACCTATACGTAGATATGTACTCCGTAGTACATATGTAGATACATACCAAGTACATATGTAGGTACATACCTACCTACCTAGGTACCTACATATTTACCGGTATGTAGGTACATACTCCATTATGGCCCGCTTGTTTCCCGCCGGTCGTCTGAAAAGGCCAAGGACATAGGTACGAACATCGAGAAAGGTAAGAAGCAATTATTTACATTCTAGAAACAGTGAAAGGCATGTACGTGTACGTAAGCAACAATAAAACAAAAGAAACCACCCCGCCATCGTGAGAATCTCAATCCCGCCTTTTCGCCTAACTCTGTTTCTGAATGCACCTAAAATGGAATGATCTCTCGGCGGCCACTCGTCCAGACCGCAACAATGCTGGCTGGGGTGACACCAATGGGCGTCGATGGAGGGTCAAAAGGAAAATAAAAGACGCAACTTGAACGACCACAAAGCTCACAAGCCGCCATCTAGCGAGGGGAGCCGCCTCGGACAAGAAGTTGAAAAGAACGCGGCTGAATGGGACTGATGGGTGTTACAAGGCAGCGAGCGAGCGAGCGAACGAATCAATGAATTTGGCAAGTTTTCTGTACGACGTGCCAGTGTCGTTGTGTAACGCAGCAATGTTTTACAAGAAAACGCCACGGCCCACGATGTTTTAAAAAAAACCCCCAAACAAAACAAAAAACAAAAACAGGACGCCCAAAGTGAGATCCTTGCACGGCAATAGGAATGAGGCGGCAACACGGAAGGCGGGAGCGTCCGAGAAAAAGCCAAGGTTTCGGTTTGAGCTGGGCGTGGCTTGCGTTGGGGGCCAATGTACGGATATGCTTCCTTATTGATGCTTTGCTCAGCTGAAATGTTGGTCCTACAATCGCTGTGTTCACTGTTCACTCAGTTGTTCAGTATTGAGGGTATCGCAATTCTCTTGAACTGACGGTAAAGCAGAAAGAGGCGAGGGTATCACGGGTGAGAAGTCGCTCACAAGCCCCCCCCTTTGTGTACGGCTTGAAGACACTGTCCGGCCGCATCGCGTTCACAGCAAAACATGAGCTTATATTAGGTATGTAGGTAGGTAGTAGGGGACGTGAGTAAGAACAGGGAGTAAGAAGGAATTGATTGACATGACGACGGACTGAATTGGCTGAGTGGTTGACTTGAATGACGAGGCCTCAGGGACTCCGGGACTCGGGAGTCAGACCGACAAGCGAGATACATACATACATACATACTCCGTACATACGTACCAAAGAGGGATTGAGCTCCGAATTGCACAAATAACACGACGCGCAATTGGACGCCAAGGCCCAAGACGCATTTCGGCACGCTCTTGGCAAAAAAATTAATAATAATTCTAGGGAGCACAAATTCACAATGAACCAACTTTCCGCAATGACGAACGAAGGGTTCCAATCCCCCACTGGCCAGTGGCAGCTTGTGGAGTACATATGTGGAGTACGGGGTAATGGGCAGAGAATAAGCATGATTCGCTCGGGCCAGTTTTCGGGCCCAAATTTGGTTCAGGTGGGTAATGCCGCAAAGGGGAGGCAGGGGCGAGGCGAATTGACGAGTGTGACTGTGACTGTGACTGTGAGGCGAAGGGAGGAAAAAAAAAAAAGGCGAGGCCGAACGGAGGGCTTCGGCATCTCCTTCGGCCCGCCGAGATATGCGACAGTGAGTTGCTTGATGAAGCAAAGGTGCGAGACTGCGAGTTGCAACTTGCATGCCCGTTGAGTCTTGACTCGTGTGCCATCGCCGGATCCAGATTACATGTCCCTTGACCCCAGATAAGGATCCCCCGTCTCTTGAGCTTTTGCGCAATCTTACGCTGCCAGCGGCCTTGAGGACAAGTGGTCCAAGTTGCTGAGACCAGAATCAAAGGGAACTGGGAAGGGACTCAATGGATTCTTGGCCTTTGTTTGCTACCATTGCCGGGCTTCGCTGAGTTTGCTGTCGTTGAATCCTGGCGATCCAGCGCTGCTTTGACCGTCCCGCGTATACTCCGTATTGGCGCTTTGGTGGTTTGCTGTCTTTCAGCAGCTTTGTCCCGACTCCCGACTCCCGACTCCCAATTGTCGGACAGCCCCGGATAACTGCGCAAATTTGCAAGCTGCTCTCTCCTCTGAACTCGCATGTGCTCTTGAGTCTTGACCGCTCAAACGAGCAAAAACCGGACGAGTAGAGCCAATCACGTCAGGCAGGGAGGACACGACGAAGTGCTGCGCCCCACCACGTCCTGTTGCCCCACGTCTTGGCAGCCCCACGCCCCACGCCATGCTCCCTCCTCCTCTTGCGGAGTTGTGGAGAAGACAGTTGTGGGCAAAAGGAAGAAAAAAGAAAGAAAAAAAAATGGACAGGGGAAAAAAAGCCGCGCCCCAGGCACCGGGCGGGAGTTCCTTCGTTCCACACGTGCACACACGTCTTCGTAGCCAGGCAGCCTTCTTCTGCGCGTACGGAGTACAGCACCTGGAGGGCCCGAGAGAGAGGACGAGCGCGGGCCTGGATTTTTTTTAAAAAAAAAGAAAAACAAAAACGACGTGGACGCATGCATCATCTGGTCGAGGGGGGCGCATCGGCATCGGCAGTGTAATGGCCCTGGTCGCCGCCCGCCGCCCCAGCCGTTGCCAGCAAAGCCACAAGACAAAGACGGGCGCACAGATAGGTTACATGTATACATATGTACATATGTACAATCACGCCTCGAGCGACTTCGAAATTCGAATGTTGGGGAAGTGGGAGGGGAGTGACTCGTGAGTCGTGAGTGGTGCACAAGAAAGGGTGGGGGGTGGCTGCTGCCCGTCCGCCTGTCCAGCGGCTACGGAGTTCACTACCGCAGAACTGCAGTACTACTCTGTACCTGTGATTCGTGAAAGTACCGCGGACAAAGTCCCTTCCAGTCCTCCAGGGCTTTCTCAGCGCGCGAATGCCGCCTGTGGGCACTGGGGTGCTCTGTCTGTCGCTCGCTGCTGCCGGCGTCTGACGCTTCGTCGGGATACGGCACCGACAACTGGAGAAGCCCACAGTGGCTCCGGCCAGACCCGCCCTTTATAACCATTCTCTTCCCCTCGTCCCTCTCGTCCCTTCGTCCCCTCCTCCTCCGAAAACTCCCCCCAGTTTCTTTTCCTCCAGACAGACGTAGCATCTTACATCCCGTCTTCGGCATCCGACCACACCCGAGCCAGGAAATTTAATCTGCGCATCTAAAAGGAAAGCACCCTCAGCAACTGCGTACACATCCCCGATACTCAGCGCGAGGCCTTCGGAATCTCCATTTTTTTTCCTGCCACGCCTGTTCTGCCGCGGGTCACATGCAAAGTCCAACGTCGGCCGCTGCCTCCGCCATCTTGCTGACGGCTTCTTCTTTGTCTGATCAGACAGTACACGACTCTCATCAGGCGGACGGGGCAATGGCCAGCGCATCAGTCACCGTTATCAAACCCAACGGGCCTCTTCCTGGCGCCCAGGCTTCCGAGTCGACGAATGAACTCCCTCGTCCCTACAAATGCCCTCTCTGTGACAAGGCTTTCCACCGGCTCGAGCACCAAACGCGGCATATTCGCACTCACACGGGCGAGAAGCCTCACGCCTGCCAGTATCCAGGATGCAGCAAAAAGTTTTCTCGTTCCGATGAATTGACACGTCACTCGCGCATTCACAACAACCCCAATTCGCGCCGGGGCAACAAGGGCCAGCATCATCCGCAACAGCATCACCATCATCACCACCATCATCACCAAGGCCTGCCTCGCCACATGCATCCTGATGGAATGATGGCTCCCCCTCCGGCGCCCAAGGCGATTCGTTCGGCTCCGACGTCAACCTTGGCCTCGCCTAATGTGTCTCCGCCTCATTCTTTCTCTTCCTTCGTCCACCACCCTCATCCTCACTACAGCCGCAACGTACACCCCTATAGTCGTAGCGGTGACATTTCGATGCTAGCCAAAGCTGCACACCAGGTTGAGCGTGAGACTCTCGCTGCCCCTGCTGGCCACAGCTCCCGTTTCTACGGTCATGGATCGCACGGCTCTCGCGGCCACTTGAATGGACTGTCGTCATACCACATGGCCAGATCGCATTCCAACGACGACCATGACGATCATTACCACAGCTTGCGCCACGCTAAGCGATCGAGGCCCAACTCTCCGAATTCAACGGCCCCCTCATCGCCTACCTTTTCTCACGATTCTCTGTCACCGACCCCGGATCACACGCCGATTGCGACTCCGATTGCAACACCTGCTCATTCTCCGCGTCTTCGTCCATTCTCCGGGTACGAGCTACCGAGCATCAGGAATTTGTCTCTTGCGCACAACACGACACCCGCCTTGGCGCCCATGGAGCCCCATCTGGACGCGCCTCAGTTTCCTCCCCAGATCAACGCTCCTCGCAGCAATGGCATGTCCCTTTCAGACATCATCAGCCGCCCCGATGGTGCGCAGCGCAAACTGCCTGTCCCGCAAGTCCCCAAGGTCACCGTACCCGACTATCTAGGAGACGGCGGGTACAGCAACAGCGGGAGAAGCTCGGCCGCCGCAAGCCTCGCTGGAGGTGACCTCCTTGACCGGGCCTAGGGCGCCTTTTGATTCGTACGACATAATGAACCGGGGTTATAGACATAGACAGTGATGGCGTTTAACGGTTTACAGATGCTGGGGTCACGGAGCGTCCTGGCCTTCTGACCTCGGCGACAAGTGTTTGTTTTCTTTCTCCACTTTCTGACTTTTTCATAATTAGAGCAAAAAAGGGCGTATTCAAGGGACTTAGACATCACCACTTTTGGAACATTGGGCAGAGCAGAGTAGCGCAGCGCAGCGCAGCAGTCCGATTTTCATTTCCTCAAGAGTCTGACTGATATCGGGTTGCTCGTAAATGCATTGTAATGGAGACATGTATCCGGCAAGGGGCAGACTCGGGATGGACGGACGAACGGACAGATAAACGCATGTGGCGCATTTTTTAAACAGGACAGGACAGGACCACGGTGCCACAGGGGGCAAGGACTTTATATCCCAGGAGCTTGGGAGGAGGGAGGTAGTTTACTGGTCGAGCTGAGCAATGACATTTTTACACATCTAGACACAAATCTGCTTTTGCATCTTTTACACCTTCTTCTGCGTCTGTGTCGGCTTTTTTTTTTTTTGAGGAGCTTTATATGTTGTTCACTACCTAGGTATGGAGTATGTACTCTTTATTGTTGGTGGCCCTGCGTGGAGAAGGAAGGCCAGCGGGCTTCATGGGGATGACTCTGGATGAATGATAACACGCCCCATTTGCACTGCTTTCAGACTATGCAACGACTACGAATGTTCTGTCATGCTGTCATGTATGATGTACTACATTCTACTCCGTAGACCTCGCGGCCACTCAGTGCTCACTCAGTAGGGGCCCGGCAGCAAGGAATCAAGGTGGCTCCAATGTTCACATTACGGTTCACGTTCACTTTCACGTTCACTCACATCTTACGGAGTACTTACAAGGCTAAGGCATACGTGCAAACATCAGTCAACAACTCAACTACACGCCCCGTCGTGACACTCGGCGGCTGTGAGACAGAGACATGGTCTGCCTGATTCAATCACTGCTCGGCTCGGCAGATGACCGATCGGAAGATATCAGCAGGGCAGGCAGGCAGAGACAGACCGGAGCTATAATTATAAATGCCATTCATACAGAGTGCATATATAGGTATGTACGCCATTCATACAGAGTGCATACATAGGTCCATACATACCTGTCATGCGCCCGCCGTCAGCGTAAGAGCCGCCAGAACCCCATCACCGGCAATGGCATCACCATGGCCCACCCCCTTGACTCTTGAGGAAGGGCCCGGAATTCTAGACTCCAACGCATCCGTGGGAGGGGTGTGCACAGGCAAATCCGCCCGAACCTCTTCCATACATATGTAACGGCAATACGTTCGAGAATGGGTATCGAGCCCTGGGTCATGCTAGAGGAAGACGACGCGCCAGCCTTACCTAGGGTACGGTCCATCATCCATGGAGCACGGAGCAGAACTGGACAAACTCCGAGGGAGGAGGGAGGAGAGAGCGAGCGGGCGGCTACGAGCCAACGAGCATTACTAGGTAGGTATGTAGTCGGATGAGCATGGCATTTATTATTAATATGGACAAGTTGACAACCCATCTCCGCCGCGGCTCGACAAGCGCATGCTCCATTGGCCGCGGAACGCATCTGGGTCATGCGCGGAGAATGGGGAAAGGGGGGCGATGAGACATCTTGCGGGGGAACAGGCGACTTATCGGCCCACTGGTATGTATGTATGTATGTATGTATGTATGTATGTATGTATGTATGTATGTATAATGCGGAGAGTGACGCGGCAGTACCTAATGCCAATGGTATGGGGGTTGCGTGGGGGTTTGGACTTTGAAGGCGGGAGGCTGGAGGCTGGAGGCTGGGATTATGTCGATGGAGAGCAGCGCCTTACAAGTTGCAAGGAAGCAATCCAGCACGTCTACGGATAATGGAGTATGTATGTACATACATGTCGGATATGTAGGTACCTATCTGGCTATAAAGCTGGGCTGACACAAGAACCAAGTTCTACGTTGCGGACGCCGGAGGGCCGTACACGGCGGTACGTAATACTAATACCTCACACACAAAGAAGACGAAGACCTCTTCCCCTGTTAAGCAGCTCACAAAAGGAGGCCACTCATCTCATCTGGGTTTGGTCCTCGCAATAGCTTCACCTCAGCATGCATCTTCCTCCGCCGAGACACACCCTTCGACCGCTATGAAAGCCTAAAGGGTCGCCATGGGCGCGGTTCTTGTCCGCGGAGTTCGCGCTTCCGAGCATTGAATTGCTTGGGCTGGCCATGTTGCACTCGCCAATGGTAGCCCAACACGAGTCACGACCACGACCGAGGAAGTTGTTGACCGCATGATCCCTTGACATGGTGCGCAGTTCGACACCAACTTCCAAGTAGCGCAACAGGGAGCGATGCCGGATTCTTGGACAGGGACAGTCATCGATGCGGCATGCCTGACCAACGCGGGTACCTTTGTTTGCAGCCGGCCGTGTGTGGTGTGCTGTGTGGCGAGGGGGATGCGGTGCGGCAGGGCTCTGTATGGTAGGTGTTGCTGATGCTTGATGCTTGATGCTTGATGCTTGATGCTTGATGCTTGATGCTTGATGCTGAACGCTGGACGCTGGACACTCAATGCTCAATGCTTGATGAACTTTGAAGCTTCGAAGCCATCCTGGATCCATAAGCTGCAGACCGGTGCTGCAGTGTGGACAGGTACTATGCACTTAGCACTACACTCAGTCGTTACGTTCTTCCGTCACGTCAGTTCCACACCATGCTCTCGGCATCTGCCACTTACGAGAGCCGGACAATTTGTCTCCTCTCCCCAGGTTGTGAGACGTAGTGCAGGTTACCCGTGCTCTTGACGTTGGACAAGACGTTGCCCCTGAAGTCGTCGGTGTGGAGGCATGGCCTTGCTCAGGGGCCGAGCATATGCTGTGTAAGAGACTTGAACATGTCTTGATATTGGAGTGTGAACAAGTACAGATCGTTGTTTTCATTCATTGCCATGTGTACTCCGTGAGTCCGTACGCCCTGGACAGTGGTGTCCCGTGACGGCAACCTCCTACCTTGTGTGCCTACTACCTAGTAAGTACGGTAGTACCTACTGTGAGGATCGCAGCATCGCTTCGACCGCCGTGCCCACTTCCCGGTCTCGTAGGTAAGGCCCGAGCCATGGTATCGCGGTATTGCTGCCGGACAACGGGCTATACCGGACCGCTTTATCCCGGCCTGAAACGAGCGATCCACACGTTGGGCTCGCACTCGGTCAAAACCAGCAAGCAGAAACTCAGAGACTCATTCTGTATTTTTATTACCTTGTAGTCCTCGTTCAGAGAGATACATAGAGCGCCCGTATGATCCATTACACCTACGCCGTGATGGGCTCTGATCGCAGGCCTTCATATTCGTCGCCTTGGAGAATGGAGACCCGAGACGACCAAGTAAAGTGGACGGGGTAAATGGTGCCAAAATCGCCGTGGCAACACTCACCAACACTGAGCGGAATGGATGGCATTCTGTCACAGAAGCTTTCTGATGAAGAAGAGAAAAGTATTACAGCGAAACTTCGGAAAGTACTCAGTAGTTGTTGGTTTGGCCACTCAGGATTAAGCAGAAGACTGACAGTGCTAAAGAATGATTACGTACATAGGCTGCTGTGCCTAGGCATGCCAATCCCGATGATGTATATCAATTCTAAGGGTCCCACCCCTGTCCCTTCATATCTCGTATGGGTATCTCAAATGCTTCAAGAATTGGTCCATACATGGCGTCTGGTTCCCCCGGAGTATATCGATAGGGTTCCACTTCTACTCCATGAGGTACTGTAAACAGGATGTCGCGTATTGTCGTAAATGTAATACATTCTTCGACGAGCTGGCCCCATCCAACTGGGTACCTGTTCTGCATAAGCAGTCCGAAGCCGGCACCCATATTACGAAGTTTCATACTTGCAATACTATTGTAGGATCCATTGGAACCGGACCAATCCGGGAGTGCATCTATTGGCTTTCTCCCTTCGCCCTTCGCCCTTCGGACCATAGACAAAACAAAGCCAGAAAAAGACATAGAAAAATGATTCCAGGTCATGACGGTATGTGTGCTGTTGCCCTAGAAGAGCTCCGATAGCCATAAACTCGCTTATGCCGGTCTGATGCCTCGTCCCACTCGGGCCTTTGGTCATATCATGGGCCGACTGAAGATCAATGAGCATGCCCTTATAACCATCGGCCTTTGCCGGTTCGGTAATGATGATGTTACGTACGGAAATATTCCCATGTAGAATCCCCCTTTCCATGTACAGTGATCGATGGACTTTGATGGCGTCACGAATGCATTCAAGGAGTTCCAGGATCGACTCAAACTTTTGGAGAGCTCGCCCCAACGGGGTGACGGTCAGCACACGTAAAACACGGTCGTCGTACGGTATCAGATCCTGGTGCTGCGTCGAAAACGTCAGACCGTCACGGAGCTTGCTTGTGCGCGTAATTTCCCTGTCATAGTCCACCACTTTCGCTGTTGCAACACCTTGAGCATGGTGCTCTGCTCATTCACCTTGCTCAGTAGATCTGCGTCGGGTGTCCAAGTGCTAGGAATCCAGGAATATTTGATGACTCTGTCAAATTCTGGTGCGCCAATCGGCTTGGCAGCGAAGCAAGCCGTGGCACGGCTGATAATGGATCCCCAACAGGAAATCGGCTTGGGATTGAGCTCGAGTCGTATCGATTCCGTTGCACATGGATTGATGGATCATGGGAATCATGACGAACCGTCTGCCGTCCTTTTCTTCCGTCAAGATATCCAACCCCAGCTCCTCATCACTCATCATCAAATACCCGCAGAGCACCTGCACAAACTTCTCGGGCTCCTCGTGGACGTTGAACGTGGCGCCGCTATAGGGCCCAGATCGATCAAATACCCATGTCTCCATAGTTACACCTGTCATAGTAAAGGCATGAACAAAGCGGCGAGTTGGCTGCCAAGTGAATACCTCTCGCACGGCACGTCCAAGTTGAAGCAATAGCTCCTTCGCCTCCGTTTGTTCTAAATGTCTGACTCTGCCGATGGCCAACACGTCTCGCCAATCATGCTTCTCTACTGCAGATCCGTTCTTCTTCTTTTTGACCAAAAGCTCCAGTTTCTATGAGCACTTGGAGTCAGAACCATAGTCCTCGGAGTCAGAACCATAGTCCTCGAACTCAGAATCATCCTCATATTGCACGGTCCTTCCAGAGTATGCAGCTCGTTCGGTTGTCAAGAGATCGTTCTGCAACCCAAGCCACCAGCTGCAAATGTTCTCCTCAGTAGGCTGGCGTGAAAGGTGCAGCCACTTCTTCTCGCTATCGCTGTATAGCCTCTTGGCTCTCTGCCATACTTCTTCGGCTCGGCTGTTCCATTCGTGCCCTTCGAAATATTTCTGGTCAAACCCCCCGACGGCACAATGAGTATAGTGACGAATCTCGTCAAACACCTCAGCCTCTGGTTCCGTCGCAGAATATACAAACGTTCGCCATGAAAGAGGCTGGTACGTGTGCAGGATATTCTTGTTTTGTGTGGCAATCACGGCTATGACGGCAGTCCAAATGTCGATATCCGATGCTCGATTGAGCACAAGCTGCGATAGTGGACGAAGGACTTGACTCGGAGGCTTGTGTCTCTCTAGTCTTGTGCAAATGCCTGACAGATGACTCAAGAGATCGCGTCTTTTCTTGATTCTGGTTGTAAGCGACAGGCAGGCTCTAGAAGCGTAAAGGGCAGTGACTAATTTCGACAGCGCCTCAAGCCATGGGTCGGATCGTTCGACATCAAAAGCTTCGCCTTGTGCAGCTCCTTCGGCGTTGCGCAATGCCTCACGAACGTTATCGAGCGAGTGACCAAGAGGACTGTCGAGGATGATTCTGCGTTCCTCTTCGATCAAATCAGTCATGTTGTAGTCGGACTTGGTTCGAAATTCAATCTACTAGGATGAACAGAGTTGGGCAAAGAATTGAGTGTCTGCTACACAGAGAGATCACTGTTGCTGCAGTGTTAGCGGCGCCTGTGCTTCAGAAATCAGCAGCCCTATCATCTATGTGCGAACTTCTTTGGGTAAGGAATGTAATCTGAAAAGGCGCATTTCTCTCCTCTCATGCGGCACACGATACTACCGCCCAATGACGCGATGTCATATGATGATTTATCTCGTAAATGACCATGACTGCACATGGTCGATTAGTAATGCAGCGAGATGTGTGGTTCTGAACTTGTGATTGATGATCTGGCTGGCTGTTGCTGTGAATTTCCCTGTGGCTCGCAGCATCAATTCGATCGTTACCCATCACGTGATTACTTGCCGGTGACCACGCCTCGTCCAGCAGTCGCAGCGCTGACAATGTCCGGGGAAGCAGCAGAGGCAGCAGCGGTTGCAGGAGTTGAAGCGGTTGCAGTCGTGGAGTTGTTCTTCTGACGCCGCGAGTATCTCGGTATGGTTGTACATACCTACCTAGGTAGGTAGCTTGTAGCTTGTGATTTGATGATCTGGCTGTGACTCGCGAGTCGCGGCTCGTTAGGTAATCTTGAAATGAGCTTTGGCTGATCACGTGACTACGCGTCAGTGACCGGGAAACCGTGACCGCGACGATCGGGGCAGGTTAGCAACCTTCGTATCATTCTCGTATCATTCCATCCGTGGAGTTGGGAAATGGATTACCATTCCATCCATGGACACGATGTATCCAGCTTCGTCATACCAAGCACCCGTAATTGCACCACATCCATCTATAAAACCCTTGTCCTCTGCTGATAGATTGAGTAGATCGATTGCCGACCGTGCAAGCATCGCAAGCCTTGAACAGCCTCCAAGACAGCGAGACTTTATACATATCAACGGGCTTGGACAAGCTCGATCAAGCTTTGATCCCAAATCCTGTCAAAGAGGCCGAGAATGGCTCCAATCAAGGAGGCGTGAAGAGAGGCCAGGTAACTGAGATATGGGGTCCACCGGGAACAGGCAGAACATCAATCGCGTAAGATTTGACACCATCTTGTCCCCTACTCGAGCGACGAAAAGAAGACGGGCTCACACGAATTAGCATTCAATTGGCTGCCAGGTGCTTACAGAAGGAAGACAATGTCGTGTGGATTGGTGAGTTTTGCATAAAGAATATCCATCGCCATGTGGTCATCATCACTCACAAATTGCCGGGTCATACAGACTGTTTCCAAGAATTGCAAATCTCTCGGCTCCAAGACGCTCTACGCGCATCCGATGGTTTAGCTGTGAAAGGGACGAGAGACGATCACCAAGCAGCATCCAACTCCCTTGGCAAATTTGTTCAGTTCACGTGTTTGACATTGCCACATCTCATGGCTCTCGTAGCACGACCCAACACCAAGGCTATTCCAGAACGCGTTGGTCTTATCATCGTTAGCAACCTTTGTGCCCTGGTCAACTCATGGCTCCCAAAAGCTCCGGAGAAAACGGCTGGTGTGAAGCGAAACAAAGGTGTGGTTCGATTGTGGATTCTCTTTTTCAAAAGAAAGAATCCGATCCATGCTGACACCGGGTGAATAGAACAGTCGTCATCGGTGAAGCGGCGCCAAGGTCTGCAGTTTATCATCAGTGCCTTGCAAAAACTGGCGGCAACCAAGAATTGCGCCGTTGTTGTGCTGTCACAATGTGCGACGAAGATGCAATCAGAGCATGGAGCAACCCTGGTGCCAGCAATTAATACCGCGGCGTGGAGTCAAGGTATATCAACTCGTATAGTCATGTTCAGAGACTGGGCATGTCACGATGGCACGATGGTGAGTGTGCATTTGGCTGGTGTGCAGAAATTAGACGGGAAGTCGAATAACGATGCCATCGAACATGTGTCTTCATTCTGCATTGACCAGGTACGCCGTCCGAATTGCCCGACTGCGTAATGTGCATCCAAATACCTAGATTATTGCCTGGACTAACGTTGGGGCATCATTTAGAATGGCGTCAGGAGTGGAGAGTACAATACTGCAAACATGGCTGCAGAAGCGTCCGTCACTATTCAACGCAAAAGAAAGAGGGATGAGGCGAGTCTTGAAGTCCCCGATACTGAAGATGATGAAGACTATGGCTGGGCCGACGAAGACGAGAGTGCACTTCCGCAACCACCACAATGGCAAGGCAGCGAAGACATATTGCTGGGACAGGAACTTGGCCGGAGCGACGAGGAGAGAGATGACGATTGTGAGAGTCCACGTTCAATTTTGTCAGAGGTCTCACCTTGAAAGCCGGGGGAGCATCGAACCAAATGGTGCGGAGGACATGTAATTACCAATTGCCGAAATCACTTCACGAGCCTCATCTTACTCGGTACAGCACTCCGGATTCTCACCAACCAAGTTTTCGAAGCTGGAAAGAGGCGCGCACAGGGCCGGTGACACGAGAATTTGCTGCAGCGAGCCATTTCTTCAAATCAGTGCCTCTCCGGCCATCGGTCCTTGGCCTTGGTGATCTTGGCCACTAATCGGACAACTCCGCCATGGTGGAGAGCGCGTCTGTGTGCTGCGATGCGGCGACGTTTTGCTTCTGGAAAGCCTGAAGAAATCCGTCTCTTGGCAGGATCTGTAAGGCAAAACCCCAAGAGAAAGTGCTGGGTTCGACATTCGACAATAGAAACACGAATGGCTCAGCAAATGGATCATGATTGGACGAAACCGCTTTGGTCGACCGTTCCAACTCCGGCTCTGGTAGGCATTGCCCATGCCAGCTGCCTCAACATAACGGGTTGTTGAAGACCGTTGACATGCGATTGTACGAAGTAAGATTTCCACGCATCTCTGTGCCTCGGACCGGGTAATGACTCACTCTGTGTGGAGGCCATAAGGCTGGCTGACTGGTGGCCACTCCGTAGTGACTTGAGCTTCACTGAAAGGCACTACCAGCTCGAAGCGGTTGCTGGGGTTGATGAAACTTAGATGCCGTTGCGACTGGTGGCCGCGCTCGAGACGCCTCGGGAGCCATGACGCAGTATCAGCGCTATCAACATGTTGAGAGATGAGAGCATGTGACCACATGTTCACTGAAGAATACATGTACAGTACTTAGGCAATATCATTCCCGCTTATAGTGCCGTGGTTCATCAAAAATTGTCACTCGACATGCATCTTCAAGCGCGCTTCGCCTTTGTGCAGGAAATTTAAGTCGCATGTTCACAAGCAGAAAAATCAGGATCGCTACCTATGTACGTAGAGAAATCTGTGCTCCGTACGACAATGATTTTGAGATGCGGTGAAGACTGCTTGAAGTTGCGAGTCTGTGGCCTACCATGGCAACTTCCGGTCCCCACGCCCTCTCCAGCCATCGCACAATGTCGTATCTATCCGTCCGGGTTTGGCAGCAGGTGCTTGCATCGCATGTGACAGATCGGGGAATCGAGTATGTACAAGCCCACCTTGTAGATGAGGGTATACATATACTCACAGATTTAGTGTCCATGTCAACTGATGTTGTCGGAGGCCGGAAATGTTCCTGACCTGGAAAATTGGCACACCTGGGTCTCTCGATGCTGGGGTTTAACTTTTGATAGTATGTACATGGGTACATCACCTTATACATGCGAAGCTCTCATCTGGACCTACGAGTACGGAGTACATACGCACAAAGCCACACCACGTCGGACTCAGAGTTTCTGTTCTTCACGCCTCATGACGCGCGGCGCCCCCCTTTCCCGCTCTGCTGAAGCCACAACACCTTCAGGGTCACGCTGCATCAATGCTGGGTAACGAGCCCGGAGACGCACCTCTCGCTTCCGGAAAGCTGACCCCTGCATCTCTCACCTACAGTACATCAGGTAGTCCGGGTCGTTGCGCGAGATGAGGAGTTCCTCGCGTTACCGCCGACCGCCGCCCATTCTATCCCCGCATTCTACCAACGTCTGGGGAAACCTCCCTGGTCTGCCTGCATAAATCCTTGCTTACAGTACCTGCCTAATCCGTAGGGCATGTACATAACGGAAGGGTATGTACATGTACAATGTGACGATGCTTGTGCGCGAGGGCCTTTGCTGTCATACTTGGTCGGGGTCAGCCCAGCCAGGTCACCTCGAGAAGCGGCTTCGCTCGCCAAATGTCGACTTATCCTGAAGTCTCGGCTGTCGGAAACTTTGGCAGAGTCATCCGTAATTTTTGAGTCTGTTTATTATCATCTTCTCAAGAAAAAAAAGAAAAAAAGCGATTGCACTAGGCAACAAATGATTCGGGCTACGACGACTATTTCTTCATTTTCACTCCCCTTTCATGTAATAAGCTATGTAGGCTCCCCTTTCGGAGATCATGCCACGCTGTTCCACGGCGCTGTGTATAGCATAGCACACGTGTTTTTTACTGTGTCACTGTGCCATCTAGCCATTGCTACTTATGTATGTACTCTCTTGTGCCGCTACGAGATCAATATGCGATGCAAGCACAAGTATGTAGTACCTAGATTTTTGCAATAGGTAATCCAAGACACTGATTATTGCTCTTATGTGGAAAAGAAATAAGCAAAGCGTCGACCGTCTTCAATTTATAAGGGCGCGGTGGCCGTATACATACCTACACGCGATGGATGGGGACTCGGGAGAGGTCAGAAAGGCGGCTTTCATAATCGACAACGACATCCATCACATATTCGTAACTCCGCGTTCGTTCCTACACGTTCTGAGTGAGAAAGCTGTAAAAAGAGGGCTCAGAAATTGATGAGGAGGAAAGGAGTTGAGGAAATGAAGAGGATAATCTGAAATCTGACGAGGAAAAGGAAAGAGAACAAAAGCGTGGGAGGCGCTGGAGAACCCGCCAGTGACCACTGACCACTGATAGGTAAGAAGCTCACCTCAGCTCAAGCCACGCTGATGATGAGGTGACCCGGTTTTAGCGCCGTGATTTGGAGTTCGGGTTGGTCGTGTTACGTGTACCAATTGATTTCGTCGTGTGTAAGGAATCCTCAAGATAGGTAGGAATTGGGGGCCTGCTTCTGGTGGCGCTGGGCTGATCGTCGTTTTGTTTTTTTTGTTTTTTTTTGGTTTAGAAACGACAGGCTGGCGACGCGACGACGGGGTATGTACTTATATTTAAGCACGAGAATGGGGACATCGTTCTTTAGAATCTCAGGCACTGGTGATGCTGCTTCTTCCTGTTTGCGATGGCACACAAGGGGAGAACTAAACCTTGTGAGGACGGCGTACAGAACATTTCTTTATGATATGTACCTACATCCCATACGAATCACTCAGTGTGTAGTCTGGTTTGGAGGGCGCGTCACTGGCAGCACAAGACGGCTGGCGAGCCTTGCTGGTCATGTACTGTGCATCTTAGCGTGCATCACAGCATCACTCTCTGTCGCATTGCTGTGGCTATCCCCGAACCAACGACGGACGTCGTGTATGCGTTCAGCGACCAGTCACTCGACAGTGAAATCTCATGAGCGGGTCGATGAGGCACGAAGGCCCGGAAAGTGCAAAACTTTAAGGAGGCGATTGAAGCCTGTCTTCTGATGGGAAGATGTGAGACGCGAAGAACGAGAAGTTGCTACTGTCCCGTGTCGCGATTCGCGGGTGAATGTTGTTTCCACTGCTGCTGAGTCCTGACTGACGCTGTGAGATGCTGTGAGATGCTGCGAGGGGTGTGGTGAGACACGGATGGCCGAGAAAGATGAGTCCGATAATGCTGAAGACTATTTTCGCTCGTCGCTCTGTTCAATTGCAATCTTAGGTATTGCTGCAATATGTAGGAGGTAAGTTGCATCTGTGGGACCACTCGAAGAACATTCCGTGCCTTCAGGGTACATACATACATGATACATATGTAGTCTGCTCTGAGCGCGTATCTTATGTGTTCTATTGCTGCTCTGACATGTGTTGATAGTCTCGATGAGTCGATACACGTGCGGAAGAGAAAAAGGTATGAAGGTCAAAATACATGAGCATAGCAAAAAAAGAGCATCTCCATACAGCGCGTGAGTGTATTGGACTATTGGTATACGATGAGTAAGTTTGCTTGGTGTTGTCGTGGTCCGTGGAACATATTTTGTGGCTCATGGCTCACTGAAGCGAGAGTAGTGAATAGCGGCATATTTAGTATCCCGAGATTGCAAAAGAAAAAAACATAGGAGAATACGAAAGTAGAGGCATCCTTCCAGACAGCTGTCAGCAGCAAGTTGCCATACGTAGGACAACAATCCAACCTATGCTCGCAACCGAAGTTGTCCTCCAGCTTCAAAAATGCGCCTTCACTTTGAAGGGAAACGGAAGAAGCCACATGTGGCTTATCACGTAATCAAAAGACCCGAGGGCCAATCACAACTCAACAATGCCTCTTGGCAAAACCAAGCGCTCCAGCAAATCCAAGTCTGATCATGAAAACAGGCAGTGCGTGGTCACTGGTCATGTCGAATGTTGAGGAAAAAAGTGAGCCGCTCACTTCCCAGGGGGGGGGGGGGGGGGGGGGGGGGGGGGGGGGGGGGGGGGGGGGGGGGGGGGGGGGGGGGGGGGGGGGGGGGGGGGGGGGGGGGGGGGGGGGGGGG